>BQNB010086395.1:0-28201 GCA_026074375.1 Tanacetum coccineum | reverse complement strand
TAACTAATTAAAGACCGAAGCTCCATCGTAGAGTGACCGAACTTCCTTGTTCGACTCAATAAATTGAGGCTAACAAAAGCGATTGTTGCAAAAGTGAGTACGAGCTCTTCTACCCCCTATATTTTACCCGATGTTGCCGAACTTAAAGATATGGTGAAAGCCTTACTTCTCGATAAGAAAAACCAATCCCAAGATCTTGCTACCGTAAAAGCGGTCGAGGAAAGTTGTGTAACTTGCGGTGGTGCTCATTCTTACCGTAATTGTCCCGCCACCGATGGTAACGTTTATCGTGACAATATTCAAGAATACGTTTCACAAACCGCCACGGTTAACTACAACCAAGGAAATACCGGTTACCGTCCCCCGATGATTGCAAATTAAATTCGACCTCCCACTTTTCTTCCCGTTCAAAACAATCAAAGAAATAATCAAAACCGTTACAATCAAAACCGGGGGAATAATTACAACCAAGGTCCACTTTATCAACCCCTGGCTTACCAAGCTCCGGGTGTGACAAAGGATGACTTTCAAAACTACATTAAAACTAATGATGCGGTTATGAAAAATATGCAAAACCAAAACCAAAACCAAAACATGCAAAACCAAATGACCAATTTAACGGACATGCTTACCAAATTCATGAATACCAATACCGCCTCTACTTCGGGCTTGGGTTCTCTTACTAGCAACATCGTTGCTAACCCAAAAAGTGAATTGAAAGCAATCACTACCCGAAGTGGTATTTCTTATGATGGGCCTCAAGTTCCACCTCCGCCTTCTTCTCTTCCTAAGGTGGTGGGACACGAACCCAAGGTGACAAAGGATACGGTGCAACCAAGCACTGAAAACATCCAACCTCCGGTGGCCTAAAATCAAACTCAAATTGATGAGCCTATTGTTGCTCCAAAGGCTAAACCGACCATACCTTATCCTTCAAGGATTAACAAGGAGAAGCTCTGTAAAAAAGACGATCTTTTAGCTTTGAAATTTATGGAAATTTTTAGGAATCTCCATTTATGCCCAAATTTGCACTAATGTTTAGAAAGCTTCTCAATAACGAAGATAAGATAATTGACTTAATCAAGACACCGGTGAATGAAAATTGCTCGGCGGTTATCCTCAAAAAGTTTCCTAAAAAACTTGGACACCCCGGTAGATTTCTTATACCATGTGATTTTCCGGAGATGGATGAATGCTTAGCCTTGGCCGATCTTAATGCAAGCATCAACCTAATGCCTCTCTCCATATGGAAAGAGCTAAATCTCCCAGATTTAACCAAAACCTGAATGATACTTGAACTTGCCGACCGAACGATTTCTACTCCAACTGGCATTGCCGAGGATGTCTTCGTGAAAGTTGGAACATTTTTCTTTCTGGCCGACTTCATAGTCTTTGATTATATTGCCGATCCTCGGGTACCTTTGATTCTCGGGAGACCCTTCTTGAGGACGGCACGAGCTTTGATTGATGTTCACGGTGAACAAATGACCCTTCGACATGATGACCAATCCATAACATTCAAAGTTGGTGATACTAAGACATTCTCCTACAATATCATTGAATCGGTTAAACCGAGCGATGTTATTGATTAGACTTGTGAGAGTATCTCAAGAAGTACTTGGATTTTCGAACATTTCCAAGAGTGGCAATCCCACCCCAACTTTGGAACCAATCCTTTCTACTTCTCCCCCCTCTCTCACTCCTTTTGAGGGAGGTGACTTCATTTTGGAAGAGATCGAAGCTTGTCTTACTAGCAAATCAATTCCACCGGGAATTGATGATGCCGACTTCGATCCAGAGGGAGACCTTCTCCTCTTTGAGAAGTATTTAAACAATGATCCGATTTCTTCTCTCCCTCCGAAAGAACAAAAATTTGAGGAACTTAAGACTGTAGAACCTTCTAGTGATGAACTCCCTGAGCTTGAGCTCAAAGACTTACCACCTCATCTTGAGTACGCGTTTTTGGAGGGTACCGATAAATTACCCGTCATAATCGCTAAAGACTTAAAAGATGAGGACAAGACCGCTCTTCTTAAGGTTCTTAGATCACATAAGCGTGCCATAGCTTGGAAGATTTCGGATATTAAGGGAATAGATCTGAAGTTTTGTACTCATAAGATTTTGATGGAAGATAATGTTAAACCCACGGTCCAACATCAAAGAAGGGTTAACCCAAAAATTCATGAGGTTATCAAGAAAGAAGTTATCAAACTTCTTGAAGCCGGATTGATTTACCCTATCTCCGATAGTCCGTGGGTGAGCCCCGTCCATTGTGTGCCCAAAAAGGGTGGAATGACCATAGTGACAAATGAGGAAAATGAGTTGATACCAACTAGGCTAGTTACCGGGTGGCGTGTTTGCATTGATTACCGAAAGCTTAATGATGCCACCCGGAAAGACCATTTCCCGTTACCATTCATGGACCAAATGCTTGAACGATTAACCGGAAATGAATCCTATTGCTTCTTGGATGGATTTTCCAGTTACTTTCAAATACTAATTGACCCGAAAGACCAAGAGAAGACCACCTTCACTTGCCCTTATGGAACTTTTGCCTACCAACGCATGCCTTTTGGCTTATGCAATGCTCCGGGCACATTCCAAAGGTGCATGATGGCCATTTTCCATGACATGATCGAGGAAACTATGGAGGTCTTCATGGATGATTTCTCGGTCTTCGGGGATTCTTTCTCTTCATGCCTCTCCTATTTAGACAAAATGATCAAACGGTGCAAAGACACTAATTTAGTTCTAAATTAGGAGAAGTGCCATTTCATGGTCAAAGAGGGCATTGTCCTCGGCCATAAAATTTCTAAGACCAGGATTGAGGTCGAAAGGGCTAAAGTTGATGTAATAGCCAAATTACCTCATCCCACAACCGTCAAAGGGGTTAGAAGTTTTTTAGGTCACGCCGGGTTTTATCGTAGATTTATTCAAGATTTTTCTAAGATCTCCCGGCCAATGACCCATCTTTTGGAAAAAGATACCCTTTTCTTCTTCTCTAAAGAGTGTATCGAAGCATTTAATGCACTTAAGAAGAAATTGACCGAAGCACCAATTTTAGTTGCCCCTGATTGGGATCTACCGTTTGAAATTATGTGTGATGCTAGTGATTACGCGGTAGGTGCAGTCTTGGGGCAACATAAGACCAAACATTTTCAACCGATACACTATCCAAGCAAGACTATGACCGACTCTCAAGCTCATTACACTACTACAAAAAAGAGATTTTAGCCATAGTGTATGCTTTGGAGAAATTCCGGCCATATCTTGTCTTGTCGAAAACAATAATGTATACGGACCACTCGGCTCTTAAGTATTTGATGTCATTATTCGTGATAAAAAAGGAGCGGAGAATCTAGCGGCCGACCACTTATCTATATTAGAGAACCCCCACCAAAGTGAGCTCGAGAAAAAGGAAATTACGGAAACATTTCCTTTCGAGACACTTGGTATGGTGACTTTTCGTGGTGATGCTAATACCTACTTGTTTGTCGAGTTTGCAAATTACCATGCGGGGAATTTTGTTGTGAAAGGGATGTCGTCCCAACAAAAGAAGAAATTTTTCAAAGACGTTAAGCATTATTTTTGGGACGACCCCTACTTGTTTAAAGTGTGTGCGGATCAAGTGATTCGACGGTGTATTTTTGGCCAAGAAGCCCATGATATCCTCATGGCTTGCCACGATGGTCCCATGGGGGGACATCACGATGCCAACTACACCGCTAAAAAAGTCTTTGATTTGGGATTTTATTGGTCGACTATTTACCGAGATGCCCATGACTTGGTCACACGCTGTGACGCTTGTCAACGTCAAGGAAAAATCTCACAAAGGGATGAAAAGCCACAAAATGCAATCTAAGTTTGTGAGATCTTTGACGTATAGGGCATCGATTTTATGGGACCGTTCTCGTCTTCACGAGGGAACAAGTATATCCTCATGGCCGTTGATTATTTATCAAAATGGGTGGAAGCGAAAGCGCTCCCCACTAATGATGCACGAGTTGTTAGCAAAATTTTAAAATCTCTCTTTGCCCGATTTAGGACCCCTCGTGCTATCATTAGTGATCGCGGTACCCAATTTTGAAATGACCAATTTGCAAAGGTCATACTTAAATATGGGGTGACACACCGACTTTCTACCGCGTATCATCCACAAACGAGTGGACAAGTTGAGGATTCAAATCGTGGTTTAAAACGTATTCTTGAGAGGACCGTAGGTGAAAACTGTGCTTCATGGTCCGATAAGTTAGATGATGCATTATGGGCCTTCCGTACCGCATTCAAGACACCCATCGGGTGCACCCCTTATAAGTTAGTGTACGAAAAGGCGTGTCATCTACCTATCGAGCTTGAGCACAAGGCCTACTGGGCCTTAAAACATTGTAATTTTGACCTAAAGATCACGGGTGATCACCGGAAAGTTCAAATGAATGAATTAAATGAATTTCGTGATTAAGCTTACGAGAACTCTTTGATCTACAAAGAGAAAACCAAGAGGATTCATGACTTCAAGATCAAGAACCGCATTTTCAACGTTGGTGATCGAGTCCTCCTCTTCAATTCTCGACTAAAGATTTTCTTGGGTAAGCTCAAAACCCGTTGGACTGGACCATTTACATTACTCATGTATTTCATTGGCACACCGATCGAGTTATCTCAAACCGACGGGTCCAAACTTCAAGGTGAATGGTCATCGACTTAAGCATTACTTTGGAGGGGACATACCACATATGGTTGTCCTGGATCTCCAAACTTTCCCTAAGGACCAATGAATTCGGGGGGGGACGGGTCAAGCTTAGTGACCTTAAACAAGCGCTACGTGGGTGGCAACCCATGCTTATCCTAATATAATTATAATAGTAGTAATGAATAAGTGTGTTGTGAGGAGGTTCGCCTCTTCCTTTCTCGTGTGCTTTGTGTTTTGTGATATTTGCCCAGGATTGCCTCGGATTTTGAAGCCTATCATGCTTGTGGTTTTGTCCAGTGTTCAATCGAGCTTCAATCCTTAGCATAATTCTGGGAATCCTATTCCCTAATCTTATCGACTAACGTTTACCTTTAAGCATACTTAATAAACGGCTTTAGATTTACGCAGAGACCCTTCTTAAAACATTAAGGACAATGTTCGGTTCTAATATGGGGGGATCTATCGATTTGATTGTGCCTGTAGTCGTTGTTTTCGCGTAATCTTGTTTTTACCACTAAAATACCAAAAAATGAAAAAAAAAAATTCAAAAAAAAAGTGTTTTTTCATAATTTTGACTTTCCTGCTGGGTAGAATAAGAATAAATTTTGACTCGATCGAGCGTGTTGAGCTCTTTATTATTAAAGATTTTAGACTAAGCATTCGCGAATCTTTTTATTAAAGATTTTAAATTTGCGAAGAACGAAAAATGATAGAGTTAATTATGAGTATATGCTAAACAAGGATTATTTGGAAATCTTACAAGCTCATAAGTGTAATTTGTGGCTTTTTCTCCCCTAAACTCCTAACCGGACTAATAATACGTGCTATTTTCGAAAATTAAACTTAAATCAACAATTTTTGATATTGAAGCTTTATTAATGTAGTCGACAACATTAATTTATTTAGTCTTAGTTCAAATTTATACTTAAATTTTCTAAAAAGAAGTTTTCTCTATATATCGTGGTAATATAAAATGCAAAAAAAAATAATGAGTAATAATTATAAACTGTGGGATGATAAAAGTTTGCTGCATCTTGCCGGCTCACAACCGATGTTGCAGCCTTCTAAAGAAGGCCCATAGTGAGAATAATAATCCGAGACTGATAAAAGTTTGTTGCATCTTGTGGGCTTACAACCGATGTTGCAGCCTTCTAAAAGGTCGAGGATGTCCTTTGTTTAAAGTATAATTATGATAAGTGTGATATATGTGATTTAATAAATATAGGGAAAATCTCTTTTTCTTAAATTTAAATATGCTTTTGAACTAAGACTAATTCGTTTAAAGATTGTGGTTTTTCTAAAATGAATTGTTTTATTAACGGGAAGCCTAAGAATTTTTGAAACCGAAGGTCCGTGAGTTCCGATACTATTCTCTGTGGGGTGTCAAAAGCCTGGTCACCTAAGCCGGTCTCAGCTGGGATGTGCCGAGAAGAAAGTCGCTACATGGAATGATCTCGCCTTCAAAATCATAATTCTTGGGCGGAACGTAAAGCAATAGAAATATTGAAATTTTCTTAAAAAGGTTGATCCATGGTTGAAATTCAAAATAAGCACACTAACATAATATATAATAATTGTCGGGAGTGAAAAGTTTACAAGTTGCAAATATGAGTAGTGTTAGCATCTTAACTTATATTTAATGGTGATTTTGTTTTTGAGCTTGGTTTGGGACGAGTGAAAAGTCAGGGACGATGAATTTATCCTTTTTGGGCATTTTAGGATTGAAATGCATCTTATTCCGTGACCATAAAGTTATGAAAATAATGAAAGTCCAAACATTCTAGTAGTTGCTCGAAAAGAAAACTATTGAAAATGAGAAAAAGGAAAACTACAAAAATATGTGTGGTAATAAGTGTAAATATTTAAAAATGGTCAAAACGGGGCTTTTCAAAGCTATTGATTCTTTAATTCCCCTTGATGAACACTTAGCTACTTTACGAGGTAATTAGTCGAGGGGGATTGAGATTCTTGGTTTTCTAAAATGTTTACTTATGGCATTGCGTGAGGACACAGCAATATCTTAGTATAGGGGATTTTGGTATGTGCTTAATTACACATACCTTTTACCTATAAAAACAAGCTTAAATAACCAAAAACGGACATAAAATACCAAATATATGCTTGTTTTGTGATTTATGTTGTGCAGGTAATGGATATTCACTAAAGGATAAAAAACGAAGCCAAAACAAACAAAATAGAGCACGGGATTAGAAATAGCATGCAAAAGTCAAAGGCATGGTCAACAAAAGTCAAAGTCAACAAGTCAAACGTTAAAGTCAAAGCCGAAACCGAAGAAATACTTAATGGGCCAACCCACACCCATCTAATAGGCCGGGGCAGCCCATTAAGCTATTACTATCAAGACTTAGACTAAAATTAGAAGCAAAAGGCCCAAATCCTTTAAAAAGGCCCAACACCAAAAAAGGCCCAATTCCCTTTAACTGCCAAAACAAATAACCCCTTAATGAGCCTTTTATAATCTCGTAAAGTTGTTTACACTGCTGGTCCTTCACTATTTGCATCGTTAGTCCAAAAGGACTAACCATGTCAGTCGTTAACAAACACAGAGTCTAACACAGTTACCCTATTTACCTAAATCAAAATTTCCAGCCAAGATACTGTTTATCTTCGCCAAAACGTGTTACCCGATAACCCCAAACAAAAACGTGCCTCTCCCACCTTAACCCTATGTCATAAAACAACAAATCCATGTTGGCAATCCTAAACAACCTCATTCGTCTATGATAGAAGACAAGAAATCAAAGGTTGAGATCAAAGAACTTAGAGAACACTCAAGATTAAAGGCTGCGATTGATTTTCGACTTACTCACACAACAAACACACCTCTCCATTTGTCTTAGAGAAGAAACACAAGTCCAAGACCCAAGACTTCAAGAATTTTAGTATAAATAGGGCCTTCTTGTAAGCCTTTTGGGGGATATCTAGTTTAGCAGCTTATATTTAATGTTTTAGCTTATTTAAAAGCTTTGTATTGTTTTATTCAAGTTTAATGAAATCCAAGTTTTTATGTTAAATCTGTTTTTTAATGCATTTTATGTTTAAAAAATGTTTGTTTAGCTCACATAAGCTCTTTTACCTTTACTTAAGTTGTTACTTAAGCGTTATAAGCTTATCCATAGCTTATAGTGTCCTATGTTAATTGTACTCAAAGAAAATCACTCATAAGCTATTTTGGATGACAAGCCAGTTTTGGAAGGGCTTGTGGGTTTTTACTAGTTTGTCTTTGACAAGCTAGAGCTTGTAGATCAGCTTATTGTAAGCTTATTTGCCTTGTTTTGAGCAAGGGCTTTGTAAGTTTCTCATTTTCAAGTTTTATCTCATAAACTGTCATAGCTTTGTACTGCTTATATCTGGCTTATTCTTGCTTATTTATGCTTATTCATCATGTTTATTGCTTATTTATGCTGTCTTGTAGTTAAAATTCCTTTGTTTACCATTTGAGTTAAAAAAATTTAGTTTTGGTCTTTAATACTGCTATCCTGATTGCTTAGTTTAAGTGCTTATTTTTGAATTCCTATTGCTTGAAATTGCTTGACATCAATTGTTTGTTATTTTTTTTCAAAATTCTTAGCTTAAATCATTAAAAATCAGTTTAAAAATGGATTTTGATAACTTAAAGGGGTGTTTGGGTAAAAGGTAAAATGGGTCAAAAGAAGTCTTAAAACTGTTTGGGTCATTTTGCCAACTTTAATAAGCCCTTTTAAGTTGTTTCAAGCTGTTCTTAAAAGTTTTTAAAGTCTTAAAGTGAGTTTTAAGGTTTTATCTATAAGGTGTTTAAATCTGAGGTGTTAAAACATTCTAGAATAGCTTATTTGATAAGCCTTTTGAAAACATATTTAAAGTGTTGGTTTTGTGTAGATTTTAGTGTTATAATGCAGTAGGGTATGTTTATTTTAGTTTACTTTTGTCTTTTAAGAGTGGTCAAATCTGTCAAGTGTTGTTTTAAGTTTTAAAGAAGTCATTTTTAAGCTCAATTCTAGATAAGTTAGTGATACTTTTAGTTTGTGAAATTGGTAGAATAAGTAGTTTGTAGTATAAACTTTATATGTTTTAGTTTATTTTGTACTTTGAACTTATTTTACTAGCTTAAAATCAAGGCCGCAAAAGCCCTTTTGTTCTTTATAAAAGAACTTGATAAAAACAAATCTTTGTAATCAGCCTTTTTCATAAGCGTTTTTCATGGCTTAAATGTGTTTCAAACTCGTTTTTCTTTAATGATTATGAAAGCTTATAGGATAAGCTCTCTTTGTATATAGGATATTAAGCCATAAGGATAGCTTATGGTTTTTAAAAATTGGCTTAAAAATAGCTTGTTAGCCCTTTTGAATTATCTTTATTGCATTCTGACTTATTGCTTTTCAGACCTTTTCTGTTTGTTTTCTTTGCTTATTTTTAATCCTAAGTGCTTATTAGGGATAGTTAATCAGTCTTTTCTAGCTTATTTGTCATTTTCAATTGCTTATTAGCTTTTAATTCTTAGTTTAAAAGTAGAAATTAGTTTTGTGTTCTGCCTTTTTAGTCTCTTGCCTTAATAAGTAATTTTTAGTGCCTTTCTGCTTATTTTCTTAGCTTATTTTTGCTTATCAATTCTTATTAGGTGTAGCTTATGATGTGTCTTAGCTTATTTATCTTTACTTGTGCTTATTAGGTCGGAAAAAAGCCAAACAGTTAGCCCTTTAAGTCTTAGTTTAAAAAACCAAAACTGTTAACTTAATTTAGCTTATTTCTGGCTTAATTCAAGTTTCTAAAAAAAGTGCTTTTGTTAAAATTGGTTTTTAAGCTTATTGAAAGATTTTGCAGAAAGAAATTTTAAAAGATAAAAAAAAGCTTAAGAATTAGGGAAGTCAAGAGTGAGCAAGGCTCGAACCCCATACCTCAACCCAACTCCCAAGCCTTTAACACACACACTCAACACCAACTCACCCTTGGGTCTTTTCTGGTTATACTCTGCACAATTTAGTACTTAACCCTTGTTTCCAGTTTTAGTTTATTAAGCCTTTTTAGCTTTTTAACAGCTTATTCATTAAGCCATTTTTCCAGCTTTCATTTTTCTTAGATTCTGCTTTATTCAAAGTACTTTTCCTGATTTTTTTTCAGATTTTTATAAATTAGTTTAATATTTTTTATAATATTTTTAGATTAAAACTGTTTTTAATTCATAATAAATAAAATAAAAGTCAAAAAAATATAATTAATTTTTTTAAAATTTTCTTTTATCATTTAGGACTGTTAAAAATCAAATTTGCATTTTTAGGGTCAAAATTGTAGATTTTAGGTTTTTAAAGAACGGGTTTTGATCCCGTTTTCGTTTTTCGTGTTTTAAATTCGTAATTGCTTTTGTTTTAGGTTTAGCTTGCCCTTTAATTGCTTTTTCTTGTAGAATTAGAAAACCAAACCCAATTTGTGATTATTCAAGCATTGTCCCACAAACCGATTCTCGATTTTCAATTCACGCCTCGTCGGGAAATAAAACGACCGGGAAGGTTTTTAGGGTTTTACTTTGGATAAAAGTAATAATCCTTTTAAAAAACCTCTTGGAATACTTATTATTGATATTATCCTTATATATGTATATTATATATTTATAATATATATTTATATATACTAAAGGATTGTAAGTCGACTATTAAGAGTGTCCGTATTATATTGAGGCAGAATGTTTGGTAAACTGTTTGTTATTGATCTTATTCATTACTGTTTCATTGAAATTCTTCTTAGTATCATTGACTAGATTCCGCGTAGTCTTTGATATTCATAATTAAAGTTTCTATCATAGTTGTGTAGGAGTTATCTTGCTTAACTAAACCTTACACAAGCTAAGGAATTAAAGATCTATTCTATTGGGATCAACATAAAGTCTACAACATCACCGGCACACTCATATTTTGTGGAATTTGGGTAAACATTTGGAACGGATATGTTAAATCCTCACAATATCTAATAAGGGTTATTGTGTGCGGGTTATGTATCAAGTAATTTCACAAAAGTATGCTTGATTTTTTTTTTAAATTTAAGCATAATTTAAGCATTTTAGTGTGAAAAATAAGACAAGTAAACATTCTAATTCCATCCCTCCACTTAAAGTATAAAACGTCCTCGTTGTATAGATAAAACATTAAATACGAGAATTAAATAGAATTAGAATGAGAAACTCCCCTGATATTTGCTCGGTAGATTCTCCATGTTGAGTTTATTAGCAAGATTGTGTTGAACAACCACCTTGAAGTTTCAAGACTCTAACACTTCAAGATCTCTAGATTTGTAAATTCTCCACCAATATTCATCGATATTTCTTTCACGAGGTCCTGTGTAAAATATAGGAAAAACATGCGCATTCCTATCTTGGTACCTACGGTTATTTTAAACTAAACTAAATAAACTAAATAAGAGCCAGTCTGGTGAATACGTTGTATCATGAGCATGAATACGCTGTATTGCCAGAACTGACAATAATGTTTTTAAAGTGCATAAAAAGTAAAGACTGATAATGTCGAGACAATCAATACGCCATATGGTATGGAGCGGATATGCCGTATTGATGTCTGGGAAGACAGACTCGATAAAATTAAATAACATACCGGGTTGTCTCCCGGGAAGCACTTTTGTTTTACAGCGAAGTCTTTAAGTTAGACTTTTTCTTCAACTTCTCTTTTCATTCCATCTCATGCACGCTAATGTGCCCGCGTGTGAGCCATTCTTCCGTCCATGCATCTCGGATGTAATCAGGTCCTAAGTTTAATACTCCTTTGTAGAACCCCCTAAGCTTTTGGTATGGATGCGAGATTCCATTCTTCATATCTTCAT
The DNA here is from genome assembly GCA_026074375.1 of Tanacetum coccineum. Lineage (NCBI taxonomy): Eukaryota > Viridiplantae > Streptophyta > Magnoliopsida > Asterales > Asteraceae > Tanacetum > Tanacetum coccineum. The sequence goes on along the minus strand of BQNB010086395.1, from coordinate 16,686 downwards.
CACTACCTTCAGTAATGGTGCGATCTTGTTGCATTGCTCATTAGTGTGGTGTTTAAACCTCGGATGTGATCGCACCATTTGGTAAGTTACCTCATCATCACCATTGTAAATGGTAATCATCCCTTCGAACCGTCTTGTTTTAATTCCAACTTCTCTTAAAAATAGTTCACCAAAAATAACATCGCCCATTCCTTCATCATGATAAGCATCCATATCTTCTAAAACTGCGAAATCCATCACAATAAAAAAGGTTCCAACAAAAATAAGCACATTCATTAAGGATCCTATAACATTATTCCCTTTGTACACCATCTTATCTTTCATTATAGAATTATGAAACTTTTTGGACATCACATTGACATACAATAATGGGAAGAAGTTAGCGTACGTAAATTCAAATCCTATCATGCATGAAAATTTTAAGTTGTGAGCACAATCTATATGGATCTTCTTATCATAGTCGCAATAACTAGGATAATCATCAATTTCAGTATCAAGTTCATCATCCCTATTTCTAAATTCCTCAATTACCTCACCTTCCTCAATGGTGGGCATCAAATCATCTCCTTGATTTCTCCTAAGCTCAAATGGTTCATTTAGATCATTTAATTCAATGTAATCCTCAAAGAAAGGGTCTAATGATCTATTTAACACCAAAGTCTCTCCCATAAGCCTAGCTTCTAAATCAAGTTCCATTCTTTCTCTCAAACTTAGCATGTAGACCCTCTTAATTAAACTGCTAGCAGGTTTAACACTTGTGAAAATAATCCTTTCTTCCCTAACTCTTAAAGTAATCTTTCTTTTGTAAGCATCAATCTTAGCAAGAGCGGTAGACAAAAATGGTCTTCCGAGGATCAAGGGCACTTTGATATCCTCGGGCATATCTAGAATTATAAAGTCTACTGGGAAAACAAATTTACCAATACCTACTAGCATGTTTTTAGCTATTCCTTTTGGATATTTCATTCTCCAGTCTGCTAATTCAACTGTCAACTTAGTGTGAGCTAATTCGCCCAATCCTAAGTTAAGGTAGGTCGAGAGAGGCATAACACTACTAGCTCCTAAGTCAACAAGGGTATTATCAAAGAATACATTATTAATAAAGCAAGGTAAAATGAAACTCCCTGGGTCTTTCTCCTTTTTGGGTTTAGAATTGTTGATATGTGAAGCTTCAGAGTAAGATTTCGAGAATTATGGTCCATATGATCCCTTCTTTTCTTCACAGCAGTAACCATTCAAACGACTTGGAAATGGAATCGTTGCTTTTCTTATCTCGTACATTAGAGTGTGGTTCTGTCTAGTGGATACGGCGTATTAGGAGGATCTAATACGGCGTATCAGGCATGAATCAACTTCAATAGTAGTTGAAATTGACTTGACATGATCTCTCGGGTTTGCTTTAGTAGAGCTAGGTAGACATTCAAATCCTCTTTCCTGTAGTACCTTGCTCATTTGCCCGATTTGAACATCTAAATTTTTAACCGATGCTCCTTGGTTTCGAATGGCAGCATTCGTCGTAGCTCGGATTTCCTTAATCAAATTGGAGTTTTCTTCATGTCTCTTTGCTGATTCACTCATAAACTTGCTCAGGGTATCTTCTATAGATTTCCTTCGCTCTTGGTATGAAGGATTTGCATTGTTCCTTTGACAGAATCCCGAAGCTGCTGCTCTATATCCTCCTCCTTGAAAAGGTCTACCAAATTACATATACTATGCTTCTTCTAGGGTTTTCCCTTCTTCTTTGAGTGGGCAATCTTTGGTGTAATGGGGTCCTTTGCATTGTTCGCATCCAACTTAAGCAACATAGACTTTTTCATTCACTTTCTTGATCTCTCTCTCAAGATTGTTGAGTTGTGCTTGTATAGCTGCCAATCCGTCAGATGTTTTAGTACTTCTTGACCTAGATGTTCCATTGTGCCATTTTTGAGAGTATTCAGCCATTTCTTGGATGGCTACCTTTACATCAGCAGCAGTCTTAGATGGTATCGCACCTCTTGAATCAATAATATGTCGAGTAGGAATCCCCAATCCATTATAGAACAAGATTACCTCCTAGATCTCTGTTAAATAGTGTCGAGGACACTTCATCAAGAGTTCTTTAAATCGCTCCCATTCTTGGTAAATATTTTCATCTGGTTCTTGCTGAAAGTTGTTGATTTCCTCCATTTTCTTTGCAGTTCGAGCAGGTGGGCAATATTTGTTCAAAATTTTTGTTTTAAGACCATCCCAAGTAGTAATTGAACTAGTTGGTTCGTTTTTCAGCCAATGGCTTGCGACTCCAATTAAGGAAATAAGGAATGCTCTAAGCATCACTTGGTCTATAGTAATATTTGGAATGTTGAATAGATCTACGATCTCAAGAACTTTCTCAATGTGTTCGTTCGCATCTTCATGATCCAAACCGCTAAAGGTGTTCTTATGTAGTTCCTTGAGAAATTGGCCCTTTAGTTCAAAGTTATCCTTGTCTTCAATTTTGGGCCTAGCAACCCCCGATCCATAGTCAGCTCGAGTCTTGCTCATGTACTGCTTCATAGTTTTCGCCATTATTTCCACAACTTCTTCCTTCACGTAATCTTGGTCAGAAAGTAAATTGAAATCAAGTGATCTCAATTCGTCAAGAATTAGTGTCTTGAAGTGTCTCCTAGATGATCAAAATTCTCGTTCAGGTTCTCTGTAAGGTGTGAATAGTTCGTTTGTTGAACTCCTTGTCATGCACTACCTGTAACAAGTGATAAACAATTAGTAGGATAGGCTCTTTAGGATACAAAAAAATTAGCACAAAAATCAAATATGAAAACTAAGATTTTGATTCTGTTTCAGTTGATCAATATGTCGTATTCAATTGAAGTGAATACGCCGTATTAATGTTTTGAGTGAATACGCTATATAGGACAAAAAGTTGGATACGTCGTAACCAATGGAAGTGGATACGCCGTATCGAGTTATCTACCGTAATAATGTATTAAGAAAACAATTAAATTAAACAATTAAGTATACAAGCAATTAATTAAACTAACAAATATACAAAATATACAGAATATACAAGAATATACACTAATCTAATTTACACTACTCCTAAGGGTTAGATCTAATTCTAAAAACTAAAATATAAAATAAAAATCAAGATTAATTTTCTCTCCCCGGTAGCGGCGCCAAAAACATGATGTGTCGTTGTGTGGTGTATATTTTTATGGTTAAAGTTTTAAATTTATATTTTGCCGACTTAACCAAAAACAACACTTTAACAAGCAGTGTACCCGGTCTGTGGTAGATTCGTGATAAGTAGGGTGTCGAACACTTGAAGCGATGTTAAATCTCTCTATTTATTAATATTTTGGTTATCTAATCAAATTTAATTCTAATCTAAGTCAAACCTATGCTAATCCTATGTTAGTTCTAATCCTAATTCTAACAGGTAAAAGGGGGGTTTTAGCCTGAGAGACTGGCACGGGTTTGATTGGTGACTACAATCAATTCAAGACACTTTAACCTACATAAGAAAATTAACAAAAGATAAAAGAGCAGTCGAGCCTTATGATAGAAAACTGTATTAGCCATCATTAATCCGATTAGAAGTTGGTTTGTTTATTCAGTGCAATAATTACTTATCTCGAAGAGGCATGTCATTCTTAGACTTAGGCGAGACTTCATCTTAAGACCTAAACACATTAATTTTGTCACAATTAAAGAATCCGCATAAAACATCCTTATTTGCTGATTATAATCTATCTTAGGCATTAAAGCAATGGTGATCTTGTTAACCCCTAGCTCATAGAAACTTTACCCACTTACTGCTTAATGGCAGTTTATACTCTAGTAGTCCACTTGTCTAACTATCCAATGGAATCAGAACATTATTTGTTGAATTATCTATATTCACCTACTAGTCAACATGTTTAATAAACCAAAGGCAGTTTCCGTTTACTAGTTAAGCTAGAAGCGTATCCTTATCACGATTTTAAAAGGACAATATTTGTGATCCTATGATTCTAGATGTATAAATCACTATATGGAGAGTTATCCCGGCATCCAGATTACTTGGTCCGTATCACTAGATCCAGTTGAATGATAGGTCGCATACAAAAGCACGTAAACAAGTATAAATTGATAAACATAAACAAGCATACAACGATAAATTAAGAAATCGAGATATAAACAAAACTAAACATTCAGATCTTCATAATAACGGCTAATACCCGGAGGTATTAGCCTTCAAACATCATAATTAATACAAGAGTAATGGCTTAGCCAAGGTAAACTAACCGAGTTAACGAATGATACCAAAAACTGAACGATTAAAAAAGTATAAGAAATTACACATTGTCTTCTATGGATTGGAATGCGTTGCAAGACCTCTTCTGCTCTTTTTCTCCTCTGAAAATCGAATTTTTTGGTTTAGGTATCGAGAATATGATTTAGCACATTTAAATATCGTTTTTGAGTTTTGTATTTATAGGGTCTAGAGTCGGTGTCGATACGGCGTATCCAAGGTATTGGATATGGCGTATTGGGGTTTCTTGGAGTAGGGACCACGTTTGATATCTACTAGAATATTCATATACAATATCTCTAATACGACGTATTGGTCTTCACTGGACGTCGTATTGAACAAGTTTCCTTTGTGGTCTTTGGTGAGTGTAGGCACGAATACACCATATCTTCCTTGATGGATAGGGCGTATTGGTTGTCAGAATAGTAATCTTTAAAATATTTTCATTTAAGCTCCAGATTGCGCGCCTATTACTAATATCCACCAATTACTCCATAATTACTGCAATTCTCAAATATTAACGATTAAGTAACAATTCTTTGCAATAATTATACAAAATGGGTTAATTACATGGGATAAATGATGCTATAAAATAGACGTTATTTGATGTCATCAGAACCCCCACATGGTTCCAATGTAGATGTTTTTAAAATTCATGAATGCAAACAAACTCTGGATATAAGTGTAGGTATATCAACCAATGTTCAGAAGAAACAAAGTATTGATTTGTGTGTAGGTTTATCATATAATGTCAAGAAGGAAAATCTCAAAGTGTGGTTGCTGAAAAGACTGATATCTCAGAAACCAGTGTTACAAAGGATTCAAAATTGATGAATAAGAATGATGACGTTTGAACAACACGGTTCAAGCCTCGCTCTAAAATGTCCGATGATGTTTGAACAAAATGGTTCAAGCCTCGCACCACAACATCAATAGAAGTTCCTACAATAAATATGACAGTCACGACGTCTATGATAAAGTTAGAACGTCTATTCGGTCCTTTGTTCGACGAATATTTCAATGGAAAAAATCAAGTTGGTTTCAAAACGTCTTTGTTACTACTTGTACAGCATCTAATAAACGTCAACAACAACCAGATTCAACTTCATCTACTTCAACTCTAGCAACAACTGTCACTGCTGATGGAAACTTTGACTTGTAAATATTTTTTTTTTCTCTTTATTTTGATTTATAAATATTTTTGAAAAAGAAAAAACAAAAATATAAAACCAAGAAAAACAAAATACAAAAATAAAAAATCTTTCAAAAACAAAATGCAAAATCAAAAAATCTCAAAAATACCAAAAAGAATCTTCTCGACATGTCTCTTGGACTCGATAATATTTACGTACCTAGAAATGTCGATTAACATTGACACGGGTGTGTAAATGAAGTTCGAGCAAGAGTTCAAACGCTTTAAAAATATCATTTCTAATTTTCTCAATGACTTATGTACATTTCAGTACATAACTCGGACTTCAATGTAAGGAAAGTGTATCTTTCAAGATAACTTATCATGTCAACGAGAAAGTCAATCTTCTCGGGTCTTGAGCTAATTCACAAAACTATTTCAAGTTTTGACTCATGTAAATGGCTTACATGATTTAAGACTGTAACCCGGACCCAAATGTCACTGGAGAGTGTATGCTTTAGTGCGCTTATCCTAAGAAAAGAAGAGAAATCTTTTTTCAATGGTTTAAAATTTTTAAACAACATTTTTCAAGTGCTTTAAATGTCAAATACTTATGGTATAATGCTTTTGGTATCCTTCAGTATTTGTGGTATCTTTTAAATTATGTGTTCAACATTCCCTTCCTCAAATTATTTCTCAAAATTGTGGTATCAATTTTCTAAAAAATGTCATATTTATGTGGATCAATTTTTGAGGAGGAGATTTTAAAACCAAAAGCCTTTTATGTTGTTGGATACATCTAATAAAAGTAAAATTTTATATATCCAAAACATTCAGTGGATTTATAAAATGGTACTCCAATGTCTTTATTAAGAAAAGAATGAGCACAATTTTCAAGAACTATAGAATGTCGTTTCAAAATTTTGTGCTCATATCTTCAACACCACTGTGCACCAGGGTATGCTCACATACTCTTGCGTTTATCTTCGGATAAAGTCCATTGATGAGCGATTTAGTATACTAGTACATATACTATGTGTGTTACAACCAATGCATCTAAACTCCCATCTTTAACATATTTGTGGTGTCAAATTTTTATTAAGTGGTGTCACGCATATACTGTTGAAGGAGAGCAAATAGAAAAATGTTTCAATAATTCATGCGAATCTATGGTATCATTTTTCTCCCCATGAAACTTTTTATGTCTCAAATTTTATTCAATTGGTATCTAAAATACTAAAGGATTTATTATTTTTTAGAAGGAGAGAAAATGTGATTAAAATGTGATCTTTAAGACTATAAGTGTGCAACTTCTACCCACATGTGCGAAACAATTTCGAATCTCGATGATCATGTGTAAGAGGAGTATTTCAAAAAGTAAAACTTCCAAAGTATCAAAAACATCTTGATTTATATCAACACTTTGATTGATTTTTAAGGTTTTATGGTTTTTATCTCTATACCCAACAACCAAATAACTCACGAGGTCGATGAAGTCATAAGGTGGTTAAGGTTAGGTATAAGTCCTATGATCCAACTAGAACCGAAGGGATCTACCCATGAACATTCCATAGTTAGATTAGAAGTCCTTAGGTATGGTTTGGAGATGAATAAGAATAAGAGGATAATGTTGGGATTCTAGATTTGATGAGACAAAATAAATAAAAGAATGAAACATAAGGACTAAATCTAGCAGATTGGAATTCTACAAGCTGGTGGAGAATTATTGAAGATTTGGTCAAAGATATCAAAAGATAAAGATCACCTTAAGAAGATAAAAGATATAGAAGATAAAGATAAAAGTTAGGAATATATTATTTGTTTCCTAATTATATTTGTTCTTGTCCTTTATAAACCTAGATGATCTCTACTATATAAAGAGACATTAGGTCGTGTAGTTTATGAATATCCAAAAAAGTGTGTGTGTGAGTGTGTGTACACTGGATCAATGTAGACGTCTAGTTTGTGTGGTGTAGCCTCAAGGCCTTATGATTCCTGTTACAGTTTATTGATGTAATTGTTCTACTATTGATCAAAGTAGAATTGGGGCTTGGAGTGAATGATAATGAAGAAAAACCTTGTTGATGATAACATTGTTCTTATGTTTAATTCCGCTGTGCATATATGTTATTATCTTTGTTATCATGATCCTAGATGAGGTCTAAACAACCTCGAGCTATAAACGATCAAAGAACCTATCAGGTTATTAGGTTCTATCAGGTGGTATCAGAGCCTCGTGGCTCTCGATCTAGGGTCAACAAGGTGTTTTTGTGTCGTGTTTTTGAAGAAAAAGAAGAGACAAATTTCTGTTTGGTTAATTTACGAATTTGGTGGAGTTAGGGTTTTTAGCAAACCCTAATCTGACAAAAATAGGAAATTGTTTATTTGTGTATTCAAAACCAAGATTGTATTGGTTTGGTTTGATTTCTTGGAAGCTACATGATCTCGTTCAAGACGTGCTAACAGAAAGATTTAAGATGATGTGCTAGCTTCATACAATCTGGTTGGTACATATATGTTTTCTTATTTTGTCTTGAATGTATGATTTATTCAATTGGTGACAAGATTTAGGGTTACCCAAAACTCTAATAAAACTCTACATCAAGATGTTATTATAGCAGTGGTCGATTAAAGAAAGTAGCAGGTTAACAACTATCAGGTTGTCGACTCAAACCCTAATTCGAGCTTCATGAAGTCATTGGCGATTTTGGTAACGCTAGGGCTTCTAACAAAACCCTAATTTGAAGCAGATGGAAAGCTGAAATCAGGTTCATGTGTTTAAAAGGATTATGTTGTTCTTTTTGTTTAGTCATGTTGCAAACAAAAGAGAAAACACCATGGATTTCTATTTAGCTATCAGATTTAACGACAACAAAATGTGATATATGGGTTTATCAATTCGTGAAGGGAATTGATATGACAAGTAAGGTTATTGTTTGATGTTTGTTAAATCCTTAAGAAGTTTTACAAAGGGTATGTAACATTACTAGAGAAGGAACGATGTCGACTGAGGTTACTTATATTCTAACGTGTCATATTACTTTGTTTTAAAGTATCTCTACTGGTGGTTTATTATGCGTCGACTATTTGACGCATGCTTGGGAATGAATACAAGTTTATACTGCCCTTTGATTGTTAATACTGTTCGAATATGAGTTAGTACTGTTAGGTTTGAACTCAGATTATTATTACTGCTATTGGGTTTAATTTTATGGATCGTGTTTGAATGAGAAGTATATTACTACTGCTGGTTTGTACTTAATGCTGCTCACTGTCAATATTATTAGTGCTGCTGTCCTTAACGGTTAGTACTGCTCGTCAAAGGTAAATGTTTATACTGCTTGTTTACCATTTATACTGCCAAGCTTCTTTCTTTTTACTTACTACTGCCACAAATGAGCAAAAAGGAAAATCAACATATGCATTAGTACTGGTCGACACAAGAATGTGAATTAGTGACACTAAAAAGTGTCACTAAAAGCTAGGGAGGAAGGAGTCATCAGATCTATGGCAGTTTAGTAGAGGAAGGAGAATGCAGTGTAGTAACAGATTAGCGACAGCTTTGTAATGGGTTAGTGACAGAATAAGTGTCACTAAGTTAGTACTACTAGCATTTTATTAGTACTGCCTATATTATTTTTGGTACTGCTAGTATTAAAAAGCAGTGAGTTTTTACTACTGCTCGAGTTTAATAAATTACTACTGCTAGCATTACTCGATATCGGATAACACACACTTTTGGATCTCGGACAAAACAGAAGCACAAGTTTGTTGGGAGTTTACTATTTAGATTTTAGATTTGGTTTAAATGTTCTTAAACGATTTAGGGCTATTATTTTTGGGATTTATTAAAGAATTGATTACGAAGAAGATTGTTTATCACTTATTTGAAGATGAAGTGGAATTACTTGGGTACATGTTCTTATCATATCTCAAATGGCTTACAACATTTGGAGGTAACTTGTTTATGTTTTCAATATTGTAACGAAGACTTGACGAATTTAGCAAAGGTATGTGATCTAACTTATGGTGCTCAATGCTCACATTTGCTATCACTTTGGTTATGTGTCTCATAGAAGATGAGGATTTTAAGGGCTTTTGCAGCCCTATTTTAAGCTAGGAAAATGAAAGCTAAATTCCAAAATAAGCTCAAACCGATTGAGCTTATACTACAATAAGCTTATGCAATAAAAATCAAACCCTAAAACAAACTTAATCTACCCTAAAATTTCTATTGAAAATTGGACTTTTAACTTATGAAATTGAAACTTAAGAAACTTAAGACAGATTTTGACTAAAAACTCAATTGACAAATGCACTTTTAAACTAAACATATTCTACTGCATTATGGACCAAAACAAGCATGAAAATGATATCTACAAGCACTTAATCAAAATCAAACCAAATAAGCTAGATTAAAAAGCAAAATTGCCACAGATTCAAACCATGGTTACAATAAACCTTAAACTAGATTTTTAGACTTTGAAAACTTATCTAAGCTGACTCATAGGCTTAATTTGAGCTTTTTAAATTTGACTTAAAGGTCAAAAGACACTCAAGCAGTATTAACTCATGTTAATACTGCTAGTGCCAAACACCCCTTAAGAAAATGAAAAACCATATTAAGCTTATAACAGTTTGATAAAAGCTACAAAAAGCTAAAACAGATTAAACACAGTATTAACCAAGGACAAATAAGCACATTTCAACCAATAGTAAGCACTTGATAATAAGCAAACCAAATAAGCAATTTGTAAGCTAAAAATGCAATCTTAATAAAAAACATGAACAAATGAAATCTAAACTATAAGCAAGCATGAATAAGTAATAAGCAATACTAATAAGCAAAAATAAGCAAAGATAAGCAGTGAATAAGCAGTAAATAAGCAATAAGCAGTTTTAAGCTAAAATAAGAAAAGTGAAAAGTACCTTGCCCTTTGCTCTAAACAAGGGCAAACAAGCTCTCAAGGAGCTGATCTACAAGCTCCAGCTTATCAAAGATAAGCTGGTAAAACCCATAAGCCCTTCCCTTTTTGGCTTATCTTCCATTTTAGCTTTTAAGTGATTTTGAGTAAAAATGGCTTAAACGCTATAAGTTATGAAAAAACTTATAGTGCTTAAGTAAGTAAATAAGAGCTTATAAGAGTTTAAACAACATTTTCATATCATAAAATTGCATTAACTTAAAAATAGGATTTAACATAAAAACCTCAATCTTTCATTAAACTGTTAAAAAGAGTACAAGGCTTGAAAATAAATTACAATAAGCTGAAATAAAGGGCAAATCGCATAAAAAGGTACCCATCTTAGGCTCAATGTCAATTAAAGGTACTCATCTTTTTTTTTCTCAATTTAAGGTATCGATCTTTGTTTTTGTTGCAACGTTAGGCAATTAACATGTTTTTCGGTTACATTTCTAACGATCGTTATTTTATTATTGCATCGTTAGTCCTTTATATGATTTTGTTAAAAAAAATATTTTCTAGATCTGACCCGTCCAAAACGACCCTCTATATCACATTTTCACGACTCGGGTTCTAAAGAGATTTTATGCGAAACGTCGCTTTCGGGACAACTTTTTAGTTTTAACCGAGACCTGAATCTCAACAGAAAATGACCAAAATGCCCTTACGGGATTCTGCTGGAACTTATATAATATGACTTTCGGTTTTGACCCGCTATCATGCGATTTTAAAACTTATACACGTTTTATACACACATTTTTTACACGTTTTTATACACACATTTTTTACACGTTTTGATACATAGTTTTATACATGTTTTTATACATACATTTTTATGCACTTTTTATTACCTCACATTTATTTATACAACATTTCTATACACGTTTTTCTACATGCTTTTATCCACGATTTTATACATACATTTTTATACACGTTTTTACAAACACATTTTTATGCACTTTTTTTAAAAACGTGGATAAAATTGTGTGTAAAAACGTGTATAAAAATATGTGTATAAAAATATGTTTATAAAAATGTGTGTAAAAACGTGTATAAAAATATTGTATAAAAATGTGTGTATAAAACCGTGGATAAAATCATGTAGAAAAACGTGTATAAAAATATGTGTATAAAAATGTAATAAGCTGGCAGATTTGAAAACATCCGATTTGAGCACTGTCGAGTCCGTTATAGCCTTCCGGCGAAACATGAAAGTTGTTCGGAATGACATTTTACTTTGCCACGAGGTTTGTTAGTTTTAAAATCGGCGATGATAGCGTGGTCAACAATAAAAAGTCAAATTTCTTGCGTTTATTAAAATATTATAAGTTTCCAGCAGAATCTGTACTAAGGGCATTTTGGATTTTCTGTTGAGATTAGGTCTCGGTTAAAACTAAAAAGTTGTCCAAAACGTCGTTTCGCATAAAATCTCTTTAGAACCCGAGTCGTGAAAATGTGATATAGAGGGTCGTTTTGGACGGGTCAGACCTAGAAAATATTTTTTTTTAACAAAATCATATAAAGGACTAACGATGCAATAATAAAATAACGATCGTTAGAAATGTAACCAAAAAACATGTTAATTGCCTAACGTTGCAACAAAAACAAAGATCGATACCTTAAATTGAGAAAAAAAAAGATGAGTACCTTTAATTGACATTGAGCCTAAGATGGGTACCTTTTTATGCGATTTGCCCTGAAATAAACTAAGTTAAGTTGTGTAAAAACTAGATTGCCTCAAGGGCTTACAAGAGTCATATTTATATAAGATAAAGAATGTCTTGGGTCTTCTTTTTGTGCTTCTTTTGTGAGAGGGATGAGAAGGTGTGCTTCTTGTGTGATGAGCTTCAAGTCATCATCTTAGCCATCCATTTTGCTTTGGCTTCAAGTTCTATAATCTGAGCCTTTAATCCTTGTTGTCCAATCAGTTGCCATGGGATCGCCAAGGTGGATTTGGCACCTTGTGGAGTGGGGTTGAGTTGAGAGTGATGGGTGAATAGTAGTTTGAGCGGGAAAAGGGTGTTCTGTTTTGTTTGTTACGAGTTAACGGGGTTAAGGGAATTGTTAGGTTTAGGATTAATGGTGTTAGTCCTTAAGGACTAACTGTGTAATGGATAGGGACTAGCAGTGTTAGTCCTTAAGGACTAACGGTGTAAAAGGTTTAAAGGATGTTATGGTTAAATGTGTTTGGGCTTATATGTTTTGTTTTGGGCCGGTTTAGATTTAGGGCTTTTTTAACTTGTAAGACTTTTTAGATAAAGGCTTAATGGGCTGACCTAGCCCATTAAATGGGTGTGGGTTGGCCTATTTAGCATTTCTTCGATATCGACTTTGTCTTTGACTTTTATGTTTGACTTTTCGGTTGACTTTTCTTGCTCTTTCTATTCATGTGCTTGGTTTTGTCACTTTGGCTTTGTTTTTGTCCTTTTCTTAGATATCCGTTACGTGCATAATATAAATGCAAAACACACAAATACAATGTATTTTGGTATGTTTTTAGTCTTTTAGGCACGTTTTCCTAGGTAAATGGTATGTGTATTTAAGCACATACCAAAATCCTCCATACTAAACTATTGTCGTGTCCTCATGCAATGCCATAAGTAAACACTTTAGAAAACCAAGAATCTCAATCCCTCTCGACTAATTACCTCGAAAAGTAGCTAAGTGTTCATCAAAGGTAATTAAAGACTCATAAGTTTTGAAAAGCCCCGTTTTGACCAGTTTTAAATATTCACACTTATTCTAACATATATTTTTGTATTTTTCCTTTTTCTTATTTTTTTATACTTTTCTTTTAAGCAACTAACTAAAATGTTTGGACTTTTGTTATTTTCATAACTTTAGGGTCACGGAATAAGATGCATTTCAATCCTAAAATGCCTAAAAAGTATAAATTCATCGTCCCCGACTTTTCACTCGTCCCAAACCAAGCTCAAAAACGAAATCATCGTTATATATAAGTTAGGATGCTAACACTACGCATATTTCCAACTTGTAAATTTTTCACTCCCGACAATTATTATATGTTATGTTAGTGTGCTTATTTTGAATTTCAACCATGGATCAACCTTTTTAAGAATATTGCAATATTTTTATTGTTTTACATTCCACCCAAGAATTATGATTTTGAAGGCGAGATCATTCCATGTAGCTACTTTTTTCTCGACACATCCCAGCCGAGACCGGCTTAGGTGACCAGGCTTTTGACACCTCACAGAGAATAGTACCGGAATTCACGGACCTTTGGTTTCAAAAACTCTTAGGCTTCCCGTTAATAAAACAATTCATTTAGAAATACCACAATCTTAAAACGAATTAGTCTTGGTTCAAAAGATTATTTGAATTTAAGAAAAAGAGATTTTCCTTATATTTATTAAATCACATATATCACACTTATCATAATTATACTTTTAACAAAGGAAATCCTCGACCTTTTAGAAGGCTGCAACATCGGTTGTGAGCCGGCAAGATGCAGCAAACTTTTATCAGTCTCAGATTATTATTCTTACTATGGGCTTTCTTTAGAAGGCTGCAACATCGGTTGTGAGCTGGCAAGATGCAACAAACTTTTATCAGCCCACAGTTTATAATTATTACTCATCATTTTTTTTGACACTTTATATTACCACGATATATAGAGAAAACTTCTTTTTAGAAAATTTAAGTATAAATTTGAACTAAGACTAAATAAATTAATGTTGTCGACTACATTAATAAAGCTTCAATATCAAAAATTGTTGATTTAAGTTTAATTTTCGAAAATAGCACGTATTATTAGTCCGGTTAGGAGCTTATGGGAGAAAAAGCCACAAATTACACTTATGAGCTTGTAAGATTTCCAAATAATCCTTGTTTAGCATCTAACTCATAATTAACTCTATTATTTTTCGTTCTTCGCAAATTTAAAATCTTTTATAAAAAGATTCGCGAATGCTTAGTCTAAAAGTTAAGGAACAAGCTAAAGCTTAACACGCTCGATCGAGTCAAAATTTATTCTAATTCTACCCAGCAGGAAAGTCAAAATTGTGACAAAACACTTATTTTATTTTTGAAAAAATTTAAAATTTTTCATTTTTTGGTATTTATGTGGTAAAACATGATTACGCGAAAACAACGATTGCATGCACAATCAAATCGATAGATCCCCCCATACTAGAACCGAACATTGTCCTCAATGTTTTAAGAAGGGTCTCTATGTAAATCCTAAGCCGTTTATTAAGTATGCTCAAAGATAAACGTAAGTCGATAAGATTGGATATTGGATTCCCATAATGAAGCTAAGGATTGAAGCTCGAGTGAACGAAGGACAAAACCACGAGCATGAGAAGCTTCAAAATTTGGGGCAATATTGGACATACAACAAAACACAAAGCATACGAGAAAGGAAGTGGCGAACCTCCTCACAACACACTTATTCATTACTACTATTATAATTATATTAGGATAAGCATGGGTTGCCATACACAAAGCGCTTGTTTAAGGTCACTAAGCTTGACTCGTCCCCGAATTCATTGGTCTATAGGGAAAGTTTGGAGATCCGGGACAACCATCGGTGGTATGTCCCCTCCAAAATAGTGTTTAAGTCGATGACCATTCACCTTGAAGTTTGGCCCGTCGGTTTGAGATAACTCAACGGTGCCATAAGGAAATACTTGGGTAACGGTGAATGGTCCATTCCAGCGGGTCTTAAGCTTGCCCGATAAAATCTTTAATCTGGAATTAAAGAGGGGGACTCGATCACCAACGTTGAAAACGCGGTTCTTGATCTTGGTGTCATGGATCCTTTTTGTTTTCTCTTAGATCAAAGAGTTCTCATAGGCCTGATCACGAAGTTCATTTAATTCATTCATTTGAACTTTTTGGTGATCACCCGCGGTAACAAGGTCATAATTGCAATGCTTTAAGGCCCAATAGGCCTTATGCTCGAGCTCGATGGGTAGATGACAAGCCTTTCCGTACACCAACTTGTAAGGAGTGCACCCGATGGGTGTCTTAAATGCGGTACGGAAGGCCCACAAGGCGTCATCCAACTTATCGGACCACGAAGCACGGTGTTCGCCTATGGTCCTTTCCAGAATGCGTTTCAAACCACGATTTGAAACCTCAACTTGCCCACTTGTTTGTGGGTGATACGCGGTGGAGAGACGGTGAGTAACTCCATATTTAAGCATGACCTTTGCAAACTGGCCATTGCAAAAATGGGTACCGCGATCACTAATGATAGCATGAGGGGTTCTAAATTGGGCGAAGAGAGATTTCAGAAATTTCACAACAACTCGGGCATCGTTAGTGGGGAGCGCTTTTGCTTCCACCAACTTGGATAAGTAGTCAACGGCCACGAGAATGTACTTGTTCCCTCGTGAAGACGGGAACGGGCCCATAAAATCGATGCCCCACACATCAAAGATCTCGCACACTTGAATTGCATTTTGAGGCATTTCATCACGTTGAGATTTTGCCTTGACGTTGACAAGCGTCACACCGTGTGACCAAGTCATGGGCATCTCGGTAAATAGTAGGCCAAAAGAAACCGGCATCAAAGACTTTCTTAGCGGTGTAGTTGGCACCATGATGTCCCCCGGTGGGTCTATTATGGCAAGCCGTGAGAATATCAACGGCTTCTTGGCCGGAAACATACCGTCTAATCATTTGATCCGCACAAACTCAAAACAAGTAGGGGTCGTCCCAAAAATAATGCTTCACGTCTTTAAAGAATTTTTTCTTTTGTTGGGACGACATCCCTTTCACAATAAAATTCCCCGCATGGTAATTTGCAATGTCGGCAAACCATGGGGTACTAGCATCACCATGAAAAGTAACCATACCAAGTGTCTCGATAGGAAATGTTTCGGTAATTTCCTTGTTTTTTAGAACATCTTGGTGGGGATTTTCAAGTCTTGATAAGTGGTCGGCCACGAGATTCCCCGCTCCTTTTTTTATCACGAATAACGACATCAAATTCTTGGAGTAGGGGAATCCACCGGAGCAATCTCGGTTTAACATCTTGCTTGACAAGAAGATATTTGAGAGCCGAGTGGTCCGTATACACTATGGTCTTCGACAAGACTAAGTTAGGCCGGAATTTCTCAAAAGCGTACACCACGGCTAATAACTCTTTTTCCGTAGTGGTGTAATGTGCTTGAGCATCCGTCATGGTTTTACTTGCATAGTGTATAGGCTAAAAATGCTTGGTCTTACGTTTCCCCAAGACCGCACCTACCGCGTAATCACTAGCATCACACATAATTTCAAACGGTAGATCCCAATCGGGGGCAACTAAAATTGGAGCTTCGGTTAACTTCTTCTTAAGTATTTTAAAC
>BQNB010086394.1:1421-28201 GCA_026074375.1 Tanacetum coccineum | reverse complement strand
ACCATAATAAGACAAAAAAACCAAAAAGTTCCAAATCAGTCCCTTAATTCTCCAAAAAATACACAAATGATCCTTGGACTCTAAATGGGCCTTAATCCCTTACAAACTATACCTGGAACCAAAGCCCAAATCAAAAGCCCAAAACCCTAGCCTATTACCCTTTTATATAACCACAGGGACCATTTCTGTCATTTCTGAAAGTCAAATTACACTACACTTTTGTTAAACAAATGAAGGGACTAGTTTTGTTATTACCCCAAACCCGTTTTACCTAATTTTAGTTAAATAAAAGAAAAAGGGCGCCAACACTATTCATGCTTCGTCCCTGATCCGTTCAAACTATACCTTAAAATATATATAATATAATAAAATATCAAATATATAGTAAGAATAGTCTAAAAGCAGAATCAATGATACCGAGAAGTAGTATAGAGCTTTCCCGGGTCGTAAATCCCCAACGAGACTGGAATGGTAAATCGATACGATCGAAGATTTGAGTTTGAAGGAAGGAATGAGTTTGGGAAGTTGAAAAAGTCAAATTAAACAATAACGAACTAAAACGTTTAAAAAAAACCTAGAAATTACGAAATTAAACTAGAAAACGAAGGCCCGAATCCCGAACAAAAGGGGGAAAACCTAAAATCTTTAAAAATAACCCTACGAAGAAATTTTTGCTTCTAAACTACTCTAGGGATCAAATAACGAAGAATGAAAAAGACTAGACCGAAAACGGAGTTCGTTTGACCAAAAAACGAGTCAAAACAAAATCCCGTACCCGGACCCGTTCTTTAAAAGATGGAAAGTTGTAAAAATGACCCTATGAAAAATTTTATATTTTTCCTACAAACTAGATGATAAAAGAAAATTTTCTAAAAAAGCAAAATATTTTTTTGATAATTTTTGTATTTTTTATGAATTAAATAAACTTTTATCTAAATTAAATTATAAAAAATATTAAACGATTACTAAAAATTCTGAAAAATTTACAAAAAATACTTTACCTTATAAAGTTCCTACGAAAAATGAAAAAACACAACACAGCTTAAGTAATAAGCCCGAAAATAAGCTAAACAGCTTATAGGCTTATTTGGCCAAAATCACTATAAGTTTAAAGTCCCTTGAGTCTTTAACGAAAAAGACCCAAGGGCGCAGTGGTAGAGTGTGTTGTGTAAAAGGGATGTATCGCTTGGTCCCGGGTTCGAGTCTTGCTCACCCGGGCCAAGTGTCTTCCCTTTTTTTTTTCTTTTTTTTTTCGAAAACTCAAAGAAGCAAAGTTGTTAAGCTCGTGGGGCTTAACAACTTTGTCAACTAGAGCTTTTTATGAAAACCAATAAATAAGCCTAAAAATAAGCTTAAACTTGACAGTTCTTATTTTTGGTCTTAAGGCTAAAATTGCTAGACTTATTTGGACTTAGGTGAACAATTAAGCTAAGACAAAAACTAAGATAAGCTAAGGGGTCTAAACTAACCTAAATAAGCTAAAAAGAAAAGGAAAAGCTAAACAAAATAAGCTGTGGGAAGCTTATTATGACAGAGAAGCTTAAACAAAGCTTAAGAGGTTAAAATGCTTAAGACTTGGACAAATAAGCTAAAAAAAAGTAAATAAGCTAAACAACTATTTAAACTAACCTAAAATGCTATTAGGAAACAATTTGAGCTTATGGAATAAGCTCAATAAGCTAAAATCAAAAAAATAAGCAATCCCTCAGCCTAAGGGACTCAAAAACAGTCAAAGGGCATGTTTGGGCTTAAAAATAAGCCACCAAACAAGCTCACTAAGGTCTGAAAGTTTGAGAGCTTATTTAAGAGCTTATAGACTCTTAAAATAAGCCAAAAACTTGGGCTTAAGTGAGCTTAATGGCTGAGAAAAATAAGCCTAAAGTCTCCCCTTTGCACCAGGGGAGCTTTAAGGCAAATCTCAAGGGCTTATTTGACAGCTTATTTTAAGCTGTCAAATAAGCTCTAAACACACAAATAAGCTCAAACAGATTGAGTGTTCTATGAAAAGGGTTTGTGCACCAATTTTCAACTTTTAAAAATCATTTTTACTTGCTTATTTTTGATGGTGAAAAAGGTCTTATGGTTTTTTAGAAACTGTGACCAAAAAGACTTGGGTGAATTTGACCCAAGAAGTCAAAAGACCCAAAGGTTTTGACAGGAGTTTTAACACACACAAAACAACAAAAGATCCCTTTTTGATGCTAAAACTCAAACTCACAAGTGCTTAACCAAATAAGCACTTGTGATGTTTATAAAAACCTAACAGTTTCAAAGAAGGTTTATAACCTTTTGAAAAACAATTTTTCAACAAAGAAACTTTTAAAAACAGCTTAAATGAGCTTATTAATCTAGACTAAACCTATTTTAATGACCATAACCCATACCACAACCTGTTTTGACCCACTTTCCATGTTAACCCAAACACCCCTTTACTTTAAAACTGCCAAAACTAAGTGGATTTAAAATCTATTTAAAAGCTAAAACAGCTTAAACTTTTTATCCACTTTTACTTAAAATGAACTAGTTAAACTATTTAAGCTAAAAATTGCCTAGCTTATTAGGAAAAATAAGCTAGTTTCTCTACTAGCTTTTACTACTACTTATGACAGAATTTAAAAGAATGACTGAGATTACACAAATTAAATCTAATGAAAACTTACAACATATAAATAACAAGTTTAAACAAATGTTTTTGCAAAGATAAAAAGCAAATAAGCTAATATCTTAAGCTAAACATTAAGCTAAGTTAAAATTGGGAAGTGAAACCTTGGCTTTTTGTTGTCTCAGAACCAAGCCACTCTTGTAGAGTGAGTGGCTTAAAGAAATACACCTAAGTGGCTCCCTAGCCTCTATTTCCTGAGCTAAAAGCTCAAATAAGCTAATATTAGCTTATTTCTTCAATAGCTTCCAAAATCAACCTCAATTGAACATTTGTGAACTAAATTCAAATGAAAACAGTATTTAAGAGCTTATAACAAGTTTTACACTGAATTTGAGCTTATTAATAAGAATAAGCTCAAAAGATCGATATTGAGAGCTTATTGAGTAAAATTAGCTTAACTTTTCATTAAAACTGAGAATTAGGATTACATAAAAGAAAGTAGCTTTAAAGACAATAAACATATTTAAAAAACTACACTAAAAACGACTTAAAAACTAACTCCTTTGCCACAATGGCTTACAAGGCTTTTATAGCAAAAAAAAAATGCAACTAGGTCTTCTTTCTTCTCTCCTTCTGTTGTGCTTGTTTGTACACACATAAAAGGGATGTGTTTGTTGTGTGTGTGGTAACACAAGCCTCTAATCTTAAGACAATCTTGGCCATTGATAGTCATCTTGTGCTTCTTTTGAACTAATACCCGTCGTTGGATTTACCTTGAAAAGAGTGGGATTGCCAAATAGGACTAGGGGGTTTAGTGGAGGAGGAGGGGTGAGTTTGTCCATGGGGGACTTGGGGTTACAGGGTAAAAGCGGGGTGGAGAACCCGTGACTTGGTCCTGGGTTTTTGGGTTTCAAAAATGGCGGGAAAAGGTGTTGGGGTGACAGGGTACAAGTTTACCCATTTGGCAAGGTTGGTCCTTGAGGGATATATGGTATTTTGCATCCATGGTCCTTGAAGTTAAATAACTTTGGGGACTTGGCAAAACAAGTCCCCAAGAGTTATTTAACTCTTTGCATAAACCGTCCTTGGTGGTTAATAGTTATAGGGCTTGACAGTTTTGGCCCTTGTGGTGTAACTTTGCTCAAATGGCAGTTTGCACCCTTGCCTTTCATTTTCTCTTTTCCTCTTATAAATATAAGTTTAGGGTTTTGGCAATTTCAACCCTTAAACTTATATTTCTTGACTTTTTGACTTCGGGGTTGACTTGGGTTGACTTTGGCTTTGACCAGTTGACTTTTCTGTTGACTTGATTGACTTTTCGGCTTCGATTTGGCTTTGTCTTTCACAGTCTTTTCCATTCCGAGTCCGGTTTTGTCGTTTTGGCTTTGTTTTTCGTCCTTTTCTTAGATATCCGTTCCTGCACAATACAATTAGCAAAACAAGCGTATATTTGGCATTTTAAGTCCGTTTTTGGTTATTTTAGTTCGTTTTTAAAGGTAAAAGGTATGTGTAATTAAGCACATACCATGGCCCAAGGGTACAAGCAGGAAGAGGGTATTGACTATGATGAGGTTTTTGCTCTTGTTTCAAGAATGGAAGCTATCAGGTTATTTTTAGCCTTTGCCTCTTTTATGGGGTTCATAGTATACCAAATGGATGTAAAAAGTGCATTTCTGTATGGCTCTATAGATGAAGAGGTTTATGTCTCACAACCTCCTGGCTTTGTTGATCCTGATCACCCTAAGAAGGTTTATAAGGTGGTCAAAACTTTATATGGACTGCATCAAGCTCCTAGAGCTTGGTATGCTACTCTATCAACATTTCTAGAGAAGCATGGATACAAGAGGGGTACTATTGACAAGACTTTATTTATTAAAAGGGACAAGAAGGATATCATGCTGGTTCAAGTGTATGTTGATGATATCATTTTTGGATCTACCAAACAGTCTTGGTGTGATGAGTTTGAAGCCTTGATGAAAAGCAGATTTCGGATGAGTTCTATGGGTGAACTTACATTTTTCTTAGGATTACAAGTCAAACAGAACACAGAAGGAATCTTCATATCTCATGACAAGTATGTAGCTGAGATACTCAAGAAATTTGATCTTGTAAGTGTGAAAACTGCAATAACCCCCATGAAGACCAAAGTGGCATTGACAAAAGATGAGGAAGCCGTTGATGTGGATGTACACTTATACAGATCCATGATTGGTTCTCTCATGTATTTAACTGCCTCTAGGCCTGATATAACATAATGTTTTGCAGTCTGTGCCGTGTTCTCGTTTTTAGGTCACTCCCAAGACTTCACATCTCAATGCTGTGAAGAGAATCTTTAAGTACCTTAAGGGCAAACCCAATTTGGGCTTATGGTATCCTAGAGAATCACCTTTTGACCTAGAAGCTTTCTCTGATAGTGATTATGGTGGGTCAAACCTTGACAGGAAATCCACAACAGGTGGTTGTCAATTTCTTGGACAAAGACTTATCTCATGGCAATGCAAGAAACAGACCATAGTGGCTACTTCTACAACTAAAGCTGAATATGTAGCTGCTGCAAATTGCTATGGACAAGTATTGTGGGTTCAAAATCAACTGCTGGACTATGGTTTCAATTTCATGAATACCAAAATCCACATTGATAATGAAAGCAACACGAATTTGCATTGTGAATAACCCAAATGTAACATTTCCAAAGACAAAGCAACAATCAAACTAGCCACCATTTTATAAGAGATTGTTATGAGAAGAAGCTCATTAGTGTGGAGAAAATTCACACAGACTTAAATGTAGCTGACCTATTGACTAAACCTTTTGATGGACCACGGTTTAATTTCTTAGTGGTTAGTATTGGTATGATAAACCCATAGCTACGTTTAAGGGGAGGCTTAGTTATATAGTTTGTATAATTCTGGTAGTTAGTTTAACTAAATTCTGGCTTAAGTAGTATTAATTCTGGTAGTTAGTAGTATTAATTCGGGTAGTTAGTTCAGTTAATTCTGATTTATACAAACTCCTGCCGAATGTTTTTCTTTGTTTTAGACTAATTCTTGCAGGAATAACATGGATTTGCAGATGTAAAGAAGGTGTGATAAGGTCTTTGTTGTGTAAGTCTTCAGTAAATACTTAATTCTGGTTGAAATAGAGTTAATTCAATTGTATACATACTTAATTCTGTTGACCAAGTTAGTCTGGAGAGTTACATTTTAATTCTGGTAGGTTATAGTTAGTGCTGGTTGCGGGAAAATTGACCTTTGCTGTTTAAACACTGTTTAAATATTACCGTTACAGATTTTTACGGCGCTATTGTCGTTAACAGAGAAGCTATATATAGATAAAGTTTGATTTCTCTTTCATACTTATCTTTTTATTGCTATCTCCTCTTATCAAAGTAAAAATCTTCCTTATCTTTACAAAGGATATATTCAATTTTTTTTAACCAGCATCTAGAACCTCACTCGTAACTAAACCCAGTAATTTTCAGTCCACATCACTACCTTTTATTGCAACTTTCAACTCATGGCTCAATTAAAATACTGCGACAAACATAATCAAGTGGGATTTTTGCGCAAACCTGACGAAAGTGCAGGGTTTGCAGAGATAGTGGATTTTCTAAGAGGTTCCAACCTCAGGTATGCTTTGACTACTAATCCTACTATCTATGATTCCCTAGTCAAACAGTTTTGGCAGACTGCTACTGCCAAAACTCTTGCTGATGGGACTCTAGAGTTACAAGCAACTATTGATACTATTGCGTATACAATCACTGAGGCATCTATTAGAAGTAAGCTTAAATTAGCAGATGCTTCAGGGATTCCCATTTTGCCCAAACAATGAGATTTTTGAGGGAAGGGGGCATATGGGTATCCTACTGATGGATAATATTACCTTTTGGAAAAAGCTTTTTCCACCACCCACAATGGAGAATTCTTATCCACCATATTTTTACATATTAATAATCTCTAAAAAGATGGTGGAAGGGATCAATTTGGTAATCAGATATTGCTACTGCCATTTGATTTGTTCTTTACCACCTGGCAGAGTTTATAATTTTTCAAAACTAATTTTTGATGGCATGGTGGCAAACTTGAAAAGTAAAACAACGATCTTGATGTATCCCTCGTTTTCCTACAAAATGATTATGGATAACAGTAACCTGAAAACAAACACCCTTATCGAGACTGGACTTGGAACCAAAAAAGATTTTTTTTATTAAGAAAATTTACTGAAAAGGAGTTTTAGAGGGGTACGAAGACCTTTGTTGCCTACTATGTTGTTTATTGCTAATCCAAGTGCAGGACAAGAAGCTCCATCTATCACTCAACCTCAACCATCATCTAGTGTGGTACCACCAACACCACCTACAACACAACCTATACCATCTAAAGCCACAACTATTCCACCTCTATCTCAACCTGCACCACCTACACCTTTTGCTAAAACTACCAATGCATCCCCCTCACCTACACCTTTACCTGCACATGAACCATACCTTTAAACAACCATCAACTGACCAACAACCACCTACACCTTGCCAAGAAGCTACTACTTCCCAGTTAATGGCAAGGATTGACGACTTGGAGAAGCAGCTCAAGGAAACCAAACAGACCTTTTGGGAAGGCCTATCTCACTTTTGTGGAAAAGTAAAGTCTTTGAAGTTGCTTTGAATAGAAAGACCAAAGAGGGTCTATGTCTGATTATAAGGAGGAAGAAACAGAGGCTCAGGGGAGGAAGACTCATGATTTAGATCCTCTAGTATCTTTGGTACAAGAGCTTATTACTCCCTCAAAGACTGTCAATGCTTCAGGGGAGGAACAAGTTGAAGATGTAAGCCCTACAACTCTAGAAGCTGCTGCAATCTTATCAAGAGTCAAAAAGATCAAGTCAGTTGACAAAGGAAAGAGATACAAGAGAGGAAGAGTTCAAAAGAATTGCTGGAACTATGGTTTAAGACTTGAATGATGTTAAGTCTGCCTTTGAAAAAGTTAGTACTGGTGGCATTAAAGTTTGTTCTGGTATTGAAGAAATTAATACTGCATGTGTTGGATGTTAATTACTATGGCATTGAATTCCAGTTAGCTACTGATAAGCATAAAAGTCTCATTACCTTTCCAGACTTAGGTAGAAAGAGAAGGAAAGGCTCCTATGATAGAAAGAAGAAGAGACCAAGCTTCAAGAAAGACAAAAGAACAAAGTCTCAATAGAAGAACCAGAACTTGCATGAAGCTATAAAGATTAGATGCTTTAAAAAAGCTTGGAAAAAGGAAGAAGTGGCCAAACAAGTTAATTTGTGATTCACTTCTAGCTCGAAAGGATGGCTAAGAGCAAGAATTAACAGAGACCAAAGAAAAGGAAGCTCAGTTCAGATTGAAGCTCAATCTTATACTAAAGACGATTGGACACAAAACGAATTAGAGCAAGCTTGGAGCAAATTCAAGAAAAGAAGAAGTGTCTTTGGAAAGGATCTTACAGTTGAAGATTATGCAAAAATGAAGTTAGAGGTTGGTAAATCTAAGGAAGAAAACACTTTGCAGAGGAAAGAGCTAGAGCAAAAAGGAATAAGCCTATGACTCAAACACAGCTCAGGAACTATATGTCAAACTTTCTAAAGAATCAAAGGACATGGAAGTTGACTCAGTTAAAGAAGTTAAATTTTGAAGAAGTGAAAGCAGAATTTGAAAAATTGGTTAAGCAATTGGATACCTATGTCCTCATAAACTTTGAAGCAACAAAGGAAAGTTTGAAAAGATTTGGTGAAGAGCTTCAAACTAAAACTGCAAAGAAGCTAAAGTTTGATGATGAAGGTACTCAACCAATAGAGGAGAAGGTTGAAGAAGACAAAGATGATGAGCCAACCAAGAAGACTGGAAAGAGGAGAAAACAAATAGCAAGGAAAGGATTCTATACACACCATGATAAGGATAAAATTGAAGATTCAGATAAAGCTAATGAAAAAGATGATTCTACTTCAGGTACTAAAATCCCTATTAATCTTGTTCCTGCAGCTACAAAATCACCCAATATAGCAAATTACAAGATCATTAAGCAAGGAAGGAAAGGTATATACCAGATTATAAGGGAGAATGGAACTAATATGGTATACATAAGCTTTGGAGCAATGCTGACTGACATATCAAGAGATGATCTTACAGAGCTATACAGGATTGTCATGAGAAAACATGGTATGAATGAGCCAGAGGATGAATTTGAAAAAGTACTTTGGGAATACTTGAAGAACAGTATAGAATAACCCCCTTAGTACAGATTCAATTTGGAGTTTGCCAGGTCAACAAAGGTTAATTTGTTGGAGATACTATGATGCTTGCAGAGTACACTGTTTGAACTTGGAGTCTGTAGATGTTTATATGCTAATAGAAAGAAAGTATCCTTTGTCATGCTGACGAGTTCAAAGCATGTTTGGACAAGAAACTTTCCAAAGAGTGAAAACCAGATGAAGGATTGCTACCAACTTATTTGAAAATGATGGAGAAGCAAGCGGCATTAGAAAGTATTGAAGGTTGATGAGTTAAGATATCTAGAATGGAGATGAGGAGAAACCAACACTTGGAGAGGTTCTATGCCTAACACAACAAATGGTCCATCAGTCCACCATGTCTAACAACATAAGGACTGGCTTAATCCAGGAGCAAATGGCTCTTGGTAAGACTTCTCAAATCCTTAATGGCGACAAATTTCTAAAAATTATATGGTTATCAACTCACCCATCTTGATTAGTAAAGAGTTGGCTAGCCCACAAGTTTAGGATTGTTGTAAAGGCTGTAGAAAAACCATAACTAGTCCATGTATAATGGCTTATGGTAAAGACAATTGTAAATGCCATATTAGAGTGGTTGTCACTTTACCAAAAAGTGGATGGTACATCAAAACTTACCAAGTATCATGAACAAAGATTGTTATGGTTATCAACACCATGGAATTTACCTTATCCTAGGTGCCAAAGGATTGACTACCCTGAGCAAACAACGGCTACAGGTAAAGGCATATCAAATCCATTCATGGCTATAATGGTTTGCCAAAAACCATATTTATTCAACTCACCAATGTTTCATGTACTGAGAGTTGAAATGGTTTTCAGTCGACCATGGACATGCACCTTTCTGGTGGCCAAAGGACTGGCTACTCCAGAGTTAATGGCTAACTGGTAAAGAGACATCAAATCCATTTAAAGTTTCAATGATTCACCTCTCACAGGAGTTAACACACCTGGAAGTGATGAGAATAGTCTGAAACTATATGATTTGATGTACATATAGTCAATGTAGCTGTTTAAGTGTTGCTGATATGAAGTGTTGCTGAAAAGTTTTGAAGAATAGTTGCTGCAAAGATCAAAAAGAGATGATTTGAAGAATTGCAGCTCAAGAATAATTCGAAGAGTTTTGTTTACAACATCCTCAGGAAGCTCAAATTGAAGACACTTGAAGAAACTTGAAGTTCACAAGTGAAGATCAAGTTAGGGGAGGATTGTTGGGAAATATATTGTAAAAGACTTAATACTGGTAGTATAACAGTTAAGTCTGGCAGTACTTAGTTAGTTTTGGCAGTACTAAGTTAAGTCTGGCAGTACTATAGTTAGTACTGGTAGAGTGACAGTACTATAGTTAGTACTGGTAGTGTTTAGTTAAGTCTGTTTATGTAACAGAATAATGATAATAGTTATCTTAGAGATATTTTAGGAGATATCTTAGGAAAGGATATGCATTATCCTTTCACACGTTTTGTAAAGCCTTTTAGGGTTTCCTTAGTGTATAAAAGGAACCCTACGACATAGAGTTTTAAATAAAACAAATAGTAGCATTGAAGCTTAATAGAAATCTATAGCAAAGTTAGTATTATATTGTGTTCTTCTTAATACTTGTGTTAAGATTCCGCATTAACACTTGGTATTCATAGTCAGTGTCTGTCACATAGTTGATTTGGATTTATTCAAGTTAGCTATTATCTCACAAAGGCTATATAGATCCAAACACGATGACCTACAAACAATGTTGGTGAAGTATTTACAATCTAGAAATCTGGAAGTGTTGGAGTCTTGAAACTTCAAGACGGCTATTCAACACAGAATCTTGCTCATAAACTCAACTTGGAGAATATACCGAGCAAAATTTCAGGGGAGTTTCTCATTCTAATTCTTTTAATTCCTATTTTTAATGTTTTATCTATACAACGAGGACGTTGTATAATTCAAGTAGGGGGATGGAATTAGAATGCCTACTTGTCCTATTTTTCACATTAAAATGCTTAAATTATGCTCAATTTTTTTTTCAAGCATACTTTTGTGAAATTACTTGATACATAACCCGCACACAATAACCCTTATTAGATATTGTGAGGATTTAACCTTATCTGTTTTTAAATGTTTACCTAAATTCCACAAAAATATGAGTGTGCCGGTGATGTTGTAGACTTTAGAACTTGGCTTGGTATATCTATTCGAGATCACAATAATGAGTACTATGGATTTAGATTGAGTAACTTGTTTAAATTGGTAAATTTCTATGATTACACCCAAAAAGCCTTTACATGTAGTTTATTATCTAACTACACTGGTTAGTTAAATCCCCGTATAAACCATTTGTTTACTCTCATCTTAAGAGTAAGATACCACTAGAAAAACCTATAGAGCCAATCCATTAGGAATTACACCAACTATTTGTTTCGTTACACCTTTACACCTTAGCCTACCCTATTAGATTAAGTTTATTTACATTTGCTAGTTGCTTAAAGTGTAAAGTATGTATATCCTGATTCTTGTGTCAATTTTCTATCTTTGGTACGGTTGGGAAGAAATTTGCACATTGCAAATGGAAATGTATAAAGTAGTCAAAATCATGTATTTTTACTACCAACATAATAATTGGTACGTCCGAAGAATGAAGAATTATCGAAGGAATTATCCAGAGTTATTATAATCGTGAAGATGGTGAAATTATACCGAGTTTTGTAGTATAGTATAGTGAAAAAAATCGAAAATATTAGAAAAATCGCAACAAAAAAAGAGAGGAAAGTTTGAAGATAATCGTTTCGCAAGAGCTTAGACTGAAGGAATTATATAAAGGAACGATTATTCGTTGATACGTCTTATAAATCAACAATGTAAAGTATTGTATAAAGTGGTAGATATCACCACTTGTCTTGTAAAAGTATGTAAAGTATGGGATGATTGGGAAGTTAACCGTTACGGGAACACCAACTCTGGTTTTTGATCCCAATTAACATCTAATGATCGAATTCCTTAAGCTTGTTT
The DNA here is from genome assembly GCA_026074375.1 of Tanacetum coccineum. Classification (NCBI taxonomy): domain Eukaryota; kingdom Viridiplantae; phylum Streptophyta; class Magnoliopsida; order Asterales; family Asteraceae; genus Tanacetum; species Tanacetum coccineum. Next base: position 16,337 of record BQNB010086394.1, on the reverse strand, counting down.
AAGGTTTAGTTATGCTAGATAAATCTAACACAACTTAGTTTAAAAAACTTTGTTTGATAACACTAAAGATTATGCGTAATCTAATCTTTAATATAAGAAGAATTCTTCAGTAACACAAAACAATATAATTTCAACAATAAACGCTTTAATATTATTATTACAAATAATACAAATACTCTCCTAGTATTAGGGTTACAAAACCTTGAAGCTATGAATTATATGACTAAGATACATCAAACTCTATGCCCTAGGACCTCCTTTTATACACCAAGGAGTCCTAGTCGATTTACAATATATTACTAAAACTTAGATTATTCTAAAAGATCTATTATATAAATAACAATCCTTATATCATAAGTAATCTTGATCTTCAAGCAGTCTTTATCTTTTAGCAGTTGTAATCTTTCAGCAGTTATAACTTTTAGCAGTTGTAACTTTGTACCAGTAGCATTAACTCTTAACAAGCAGTAGTAACTTATACACCAACAGCGTTAACTTAGCAGCAGTAACTTCAAAAAGGATTTTAATCCCAATAATCCTCCCATAAACTCGATATTCTTCTTCAAAATCTCAAGTTTCTTCATTGAAAGCTTCATTAATCACCAGGAGGATGCTTCCAAACACTTCATTCAGGTACATAGCCTTCCTTAAGCTGTTTCTTGACCAATCTAAGAAGCTAAAAGCCATTTTACACTCATAATCAACTTGAAGCTTCTCATAATTGAACATCTGATGTAGTGTGTGATTTGTAAGTGGATATATCTTAACCAATAGATAATAAAGTATGGACTGCATTGTTACACAATGAACTCCACAAGAATCATAAAGCTTCCTGTTCAGCACTTTAACTAATCCTTGTTGATTCTTCCATACACTATCTTCAACATGATGTTCACACATGGTCTTCAAATTAAGAAGTAAGAAATTATCCATGTAATTCACTGGCTCTGTCTTTTTAAATCTAGCTTTAACTATGCTCCAAAGAACTTCTAAGTCTTCTCTATTAAAGTTTTTAAGCATCTTTCCAAAAGTTAAATACATCTGAGATAATTTAGAAATAGCCTTTCTTCCCTTCTTTGTAGATCTTGTAGTCAACAATGGTTGGAGATTTAGTAGATAAAGGTGTAGCATTAATAGTAACATCAGCTCCATCATCTGGAATTATTTCTAAACAATGTTTAAGATCTTCAAACTCTTTGTCTTCTTCTACTTTTTGCTTTTTAGAGCTTTCTTGTTCTAGAGCTTCTCCTGCTCTCTTTGAACTGCTTTCTTGTGCCATCTCTGCTTTAGCTTTCTTGGAACTCTCTTCTATCACTTTTGCTTTCTTGGAACTCTCTTCCATCAACGTTGTTCCGTAGTCAACAAAGGTGTTCACCCTTTTGAAAGCTTTGTCAAACAATTCTTGAATATTGGCAAAGGACTTGTTCTTTAAGATTTTAGGCTTCCATCCTTCCATGTTTTTCAAATAAGTACACATGATACTCATTTGTTAAGCTCTTGTTGGAGGTTTGTTCTTTTCCTCTTCTGCTCTCTTAGCTGCAAAATGTTTTCTTCTTTGCTGCAAGAATTGTACAAACAATCTTGCCTTTTCTTCATCAGTTAATTCTTTTTGATCATGAGCTTGCAATCTTTGAGCCAATTGATAATCAGCATCTATCATTTCTTGCACATTATCCCATGAAACAATGTTGTCTTCTTCTTCTCTTTGTCTTACAAGCCTATCTTCTTCCTCTAATTCAGCTTGCATTTGACCTTGAAGTCTTTGAGCAACTTCCTCATCATGTCTAATTTGATCTTTTTTCTTTATTGGTTTCTCATGCTCTTCCATGATACCTTTACCCTTGTCCTGAACCTTAACCTGTGATGGTTGTTGAGAAGAAACTGTTGGTGTAGTTGCTTGCTTCTCTTCAAGAATAACAAGCCCTTTAGCCTTGGGTCTTGTGCTAGCAGCTGTAATTGTTGTAGCAGCAGTCATTGTTGTAATTGTACCATGCTCTGGTTCTTGTAACATAACCTTGTCAGCCTTGGGTTTTGCACTTTTCAAAGCTGCAAGCTGAACATTGAGTTGTGATGGTTGTTGTGAAGAAAAAAAAAACTATTGGTAGTAGGTGGCTCGCACCTATTCATGAATAACAAGCCCTTTTGCTCTGGGTCTTGTGCTCACAACTGTAATTGTTATAGCAGCAGTTGTTGTTGGTAGTTTAGCACTTTTCAGTTCAGTAAGTGCTTTAGCCAAAGTAATCTCATCATTAGTTATAACAGTTGTTGTAGTTGTAGGAGCACTAACTGGAATTGTACTAGAAACTCCCCCTACCCCCCCCTCTTCACCCCCCGCCCTCCCCCCCCCGACCCCCCCCCCCACCCCCTCTACCCCCCCCCCCCCCCCCCCTCTCCCCCCGCCCCCGTTGCCCCCCCCCACCACCCCCTCCAACCGCCCCGCTTGTAACAACAACTTTACTTTCAACAACTACCTCATCACCAACTAAGTCATGTACTCTAAACATATCTGTATCAACATCAAAATGAGTACTAACTAAGTTAATTCCTGCATCAGCATCAATATCAGCTATCCTCCCTTGTTTGGATGCATCCTCCTCACCCAAACCTTCTTTATCAAGATTCACTCCTTCTAGTTAAACAAACCTTGTATAATCTTTTTTAAGCCATGAATTCTACCCTCCTTACTTCTCTAGTCTCTTGACCCTTCTTTTCAAACTTGTAATCTCCTAAGCTTGAGAGGTCTTAGTTTTCTCCAGATCAATAACTATATTTTGTAAATTGGTACATAATTTCATTAGTTCCTTTAGTTTCAGACTATCCTCATCACTTCAAGGTGTATTAACTCCTGCGAGTATTGAATCATTCGAAGTTTTAGATACATTCTTAAACCCAGTTTGAGCAATAGTATCCCTTATGGTTTCTTGGCGCCTAGGACCACTACCTGAACTAGTTCCTAAGGAACTTGGTTCATTAAGTGTTGCCTTGGATTGGGTCTTATTGATGTTACCCCTATCCTGCTCTGCATCTAAGCTAGTAGCAGTAGTGGCAACCCTTTCCAAACTGTCATCAATCTCCTCATAGATAGCCTCATCTGCCACATTGTCTGTAGGACCACTAAGCTGAGGTACCTCCGTGTCCTTTCTCTTTGGCTTCCTAGGTTTTTGTTTCCTTTGAGGTTGAGATGTTGATGGTTGGAATAATGGTGGGTGTGTGATGTGGATCAGTAGGATTTGCTGAACCTTCACCCATTTCTTCTTGAGCTTGTACCATCATTGTTGGAAATAAGGGTGTTTCTCTTCCAGAAAAGCCTTTCCATACCCTTCTTATGTTTCCAAAAATCTTCTTAGTGTGAGAAGTTTACATAATCCTTTTAACGATTTGACAATCATTCAGTTTGTTTCTACAAAAACACTTGTACAAATCTTTGATACATCAAGAATTTATAGACACATTCTCTAAGTTCTTCACCATACTTTCAAAAATGTATTTTGAAAAGTTGAACTTCTGGTTTGTAGCTAAACAGATAATTGCAGAATCCATAGTGCTACTAAATTCATTCCATGAGCACTTAGGAATTGCAAAATGGTATTAATAAGGAATTTCCATTGAGGAGAAAAGAATGCCTTATAGAATGTAAGCTTTTATAAAAGTTTTTCATACCCCATCCTTGTAAGCTCTTCAAAAATGGTAGCAATTGGCAAGCAATCCGAACCTTCCTCTCATTCAAGTGAATGGTCACATCTAACAGATGCTTTAGTAACGATTATCTTCTTTTCATCCACTAGGGCTTGTAACTGTACTTCCCCATTGACATTTTTTACCTTGACAGTAGCCTAGAATTGTTCAATGCATGAATTATAGATAGTGGGATTGATTGTTAGTGCATATCTTATAGGGTTTTCATTCAGAAAATCCACTATCTGCTTAAACCCTTCACTTCAGCGGTTTAGACAACAACGCACCAATTTATGAGTATCAGCAAACTGTAGGTTCATCATTGTGTTGGGTTTGAGGATAACTGATGCAATTGAGGTAGGTTTGTGATTAGAGAGTATATGATATAAATGAAATCGATTAAATAATGTGAATGAAACCCTTAATCGAAGTATTATGAAATACAACATTAACGTTCACCAGCAGATTGTAATTATGCCTAGCAACAATAACTTTCCATCAACATAGTAAGTATATGCCTAGCAACATTAAAACCCCCCCCTTTTTTTGAGTTACCTCGTAACATCTAAATCCTTGTCCAAACACTCTTTGTTTTTTTAATATATTCAACTCTCTTTCTGTTTTCAACTCACAACTTCTCTCAATTCTTTTTCTCACCAAATCACTCTGTCTGTTGTTTTTATTTCACATAACTCTCTTTCTGTTTTTCAACTCACAAATTCTCTTAATTATTTTACTCACTAAATCACTCTTTTTGTTTTACGTAAATCTCTCTTCTGTTTTATTCTCACCAACTCTCTCAATCTTTTACTCATAATTTTCACAATGTTAATTATACCAGCAGAATAAGTATAACACAACAGTATTAACTTAGCAGTATTAAGTAGTAACAACATCACTAATTAATACTTAACAGCAGAAACTTTTAATGACATGAATAACAATACTAATTCATTACAAAACTCTACAAAAAACCAAAAGGAGAAAATATTTTTAAGGATTTAGCATTCCGATACAAGCAGAACAAAATTAAAACCTAACTTACCATCAAAACTTTTAGTAGTAACTCTGCAACATTCTTGTCAGTATGGATTTTAACCATATAAATCAACTTCTTTTCATTGCAATCCCTAATAAAGTGATGTCTAATCTCTATATGCTTTGTTTTTGAATGAAAAACAGGATTTTTAATTATACAAATAGTACTGTTATTATCAATAAAGATTTTGGTATGCAGAAAGTATACAATCTAGTAATTTGATTCTGAATCCAAAGCACTGTCCACAAACAACTTGAACAACCACATATTCAGGCTTCTTTGTTGTGAATTTGTCAACCACAGTCTGTTTCTTGCATTGCCATGATATTAATCTACTTCCAAGAATGACAACCACCTTTTTGTAGACTTCCATCCATGCTTCTCCAGCATAATCACGATAAGTGTATGCTACCACATTAAAAGGAGAACCTTTTGGATATCAAAGACCCAATTTTGGTTGACTTTTTAAGTACCTAAAGATCCTTTTTACAGCATGAAGATGTAAAACCTTTGGGTTGACTTGGTATGTTGCACATGTACACATTGCAAACATAATATCAGGTCTTGAAGAAGTAAGATACATCAATGAACCAATCATTGATCTATATAAATAAACATCCACTTAATCACCAACTTGATCCTATGAGCAAAATTTTATGAGTTCATGGTGTGCTTGCTGTCTTGACATCAGTAAAACCAAATTTCTTCAAAATCTCAGTCACATACTTGTCTTGACTGATAAAAATCCCATCCTCCTTCTGCTTTAACTGCATCCTAAAAGAAATGTTGAGTTCACCATAACCTCATCTAAACTTCTTATGCATCATCTTCTCAAACTCAGTGCATAATGACTTCTTTGTAGAGCCAAAAAATGATATTATCTACATACACTTGAACTAACAGAATTTCACCTTTGTCCCTTCTGATAAACAAAGTCTTGTCTATCTTTCCTCTCTGAAACCCGTTGTCCAACAAATAAGTTGACAATGTTTCATACTAAGCTCTTGGAGCTTGATGCAGTCAATAAAGTTCCTTTTCTACTTTGTATACTCTGTCAGGGAAGTTTAGATCTTCAAATCCTGGTAGTTGAGAAACATAGACTTCCTCTTCAATCTTACCATAAATAAAAGCACTCTTAACATCCATCTGGTACACCACAAAGTCTTTAAATGAGGCATAGGCTAAAAATAGCCTAATTGCTTCAATTCTTGCAACAGGGGCAAAGACTTCATCATAGTCAATCCCTTCTTCTTATGTGTACCCTTAAGTAACCAATCTTGCTTTATTTTTAATCACCATTCCTTTTTCATCCTTTTTATTCCTGAAGACCCATTTAGTGCCTATAGCCCATTTTCCATTAGGTAACTCCACTAAACTCCAAACTTCTTATAACTTGAATTTGTAGAAGCTCTTCCTCATAGCACTATCCAGCTTGGATCTTTCAATTGCATAATTACTTTTGGGTTCTTCTAGTGATAAAAAGCAGCAACATGCAGTTGAAAGTCTTTATGTTTTGTCTTTGCTTAAACTGAACTAAACAAACCATCTTCTTCAAATTCTTTGTCATCTTCTTGTTTGAGGTGTTGAATTCAAGTCTCTAATAATTTGTTTAACTAGATGATCTTTGTGTATTCCTGTAGTTAGAATAGGACTGACTTGGATTGTTTGTCCCAAATTAATCAATGTCAACCTCTGCACCATTATCATGATCATCACTTGACGAGGTCAAATATGCTATAAACAACCAAAGCAGGCATATTTTGATAATATGGAAGTTCAATGCTTGTTTTTCCACCAACAACATTAACTTCATTTGTGCTAGCAGCATTAACATTGTTAGTTCCTTCTAACATCATCATCCTTCTCTTGATCAATACTTACACTATCTTTTCTTAGATCTTCCTCAACCTCTCGCACACACTTGAAGGTTAGATCCATCATCTTGAAACTCTTTGAACTATGAGAAGAATGTGATCATTAGTCCACAGGTACAGCATGTAAACTTTGCCCGAGGTACTGTCTCCATTCTAGCTTTACCTGCATCTTCACATGCTTTTGTACCTGCATTACCATTAGACTGATTTCCTGCAAAAAAACTGGCTTATAATTCATTAACTTTGTTAGTGCATCAATATCAAAAACCCAATTTGGTCCACTTCCTGCAATATTAGGGTGTTTTCCTCATAAACGGACATGCAGGTTCTCTTCAACTATCCTAGTTCTACTATTGAATACGCTAAATGCTTCCAATGATTGAGTACCTACCAAAGAATCCTTCATCAACCTTTAACATCAAACAGCTTAAGAGAACTATGGAAAACTGGAATTATAACAAGACCACCCAAATGGAGTCTCATAAAGGCCTAAAAGCTGGTTTTCTACCAAGAAAAAGTTCATAAGAGGTCTTGTTATGAGGCTTGGTTACTAATACCCTATTTTGCACATAGCCGAAGCAGTAATAACTGCTTCCGCCCACCAAGTAGTAGGTAGCTTAAATCAGCTAAGCATTGTCCCTACAGCCTCAATTAGTGTTTATTTTTCTCTCAGCTACTCCCATTTTGTTGAGGAGTCTAGCTACACGAAATTCTCTCTTAATACCTTTTATCTCACAAAACTGAATTCCAATCTCCTTATTCTGAACCAGGTCCATTGTCACACCGAATTTACCCTTAACCTTTTGATCTATTAGATTATATACTCTAGTTATTAAAGGACTTAAGTAATGCCACAAGTACTCATCTTTAATAGCTAGAAAGGAAAACCAACTAAACCTACTTAATCATCTGTTGACAACTAGGCAATACATCTTTTCATATAATCCTGAGCTTTTTACAAATGTTGGACCAAACAAAATCCTATGTGCAACATATACAAAGGTTGCTAATTGAACTTACTGTTTTGGACTTACAAGAGGCTCTGGGTTCGTCCCTTTTGACAAGCAACACAGGTTGATTATTTTTAAAAAGTATTGAAGGTAAGACTCTTACTAAGATTTACCTTAACCAGTTAATTCATAGTTTATGAAATTTATGTACAAGTCCTTCGATGCCAAAGTTCAGATTCATCAGATGTGGCCTTTGCAAAGAGACAATTTTAGACCTCCTTTAGAACAATATTCTTTAATCAACAACTTAAACATATTGTTCTTTCTAGGAATTTTAAGTAAAACTTGACTTTCATCAGTTAACTTAAAGTTTGGAGATAAAACAATACATTCAGTGTCATCAAAGAGAACACTATTATTTTTGTCACACATTTGTAAGACACTAAAGAGGTTAAACTTTAACTCTCTTATAAAATACACATTCTCAAAATCTAAATTACCAGTTTTGATTGTACCTTTTCCTGTGATTTTCCCTCCTTTGGGGTTTCCTTCAAAGGCAATATATCCTCCATCAATCTCTTCATAGTCTGTAAGATAGGACATGTTCCATGTCATGTGCCTTAAGCATCCACTATCAATCACTCATTGATCCTGTAAATCCATTTGTGGATTGCCCTGCACATTAGATAAGAAAATCAGCTTCTTTTGGGGACCCAAGCCATCATTGACTTGGATCTGCCATGTGCATCAACATAATTAAACTTTTTCAGAGTGATTGATGCACTGTTGTGTTTAGAAACATGGTCTAAAACTTTAGTCTTTGGTTTCCAAACCCAACAAGCTGAGGCCTTAACAGCATTAACGTTATTTCCCTTAACAACATTAACTACTGCTTTTAGCCTAGCAGCATTAACTACTTCTTTTGGCCTAGCAGTATTAATTTTTTTATCCTTAACAGTATTAACCTTCTGATTAAAATTACTGTTTTTAAATGTTGTATTCTTGTGAATGAGCCACTTAATCAGTTGGTAGTGCTGTTTTAGAAAGATTAAGACATTGTCTGGCATCAATCCTAAGGCCTTAACAGCATTAACATTATTTCCCTTAACAGCATTAACTACTAGTTTTGGCCTAGCAGCATTAACTACTTCTTTTAGCCTAGTAGTATTAAATTTTTTATCCTTAACAGTATTAACCCTATGATTAAAATTACTATTTTTAAATGCTGTATTCTTGTGAATAGGCCACTTAACAGTTGAATGTGCTGATTTGGAAAGATTTGTCATTGGTCTAGCACTATTCATTGTTATTTTTAGGTGAGCAGTATTAACTTGTCTGACAGTATTAAGTGATACTGGGCCAGACTTCATTAGTACTGATCTTGGAACCATGTTCTTTTTAGGGCAGGGGTGAGTTATTTTGGCAAAATTATGATGATTTACCCTTTTAGCATTGTTCCAAACAGGTTTTATATTTTGAAACTATTTTTGATTCACCTTTTTATAATCTACATGCAAGTGATCAAAACTTACACATACATAACAAGCTTTGTTAAACATCTTAAAATTACTTCCTAGTCTCAAAGACATCATATTATTCCAGTTTCTTTGATTGCCTCTAGGAATGTGAGTGTTTTGTCTATTGTGCTCAACTTGTTTAGCAGTTTTCCTATTAGTTTTGTTTATTTTTTTAGTTTTGAAAAAGTCTATCTTAACAAAACTAGGCTTAGCTGTTTTCTTTTCAATTTTAGTTTGAGATGCATTTTCTTCCTCACTATCTGACAGTCTATTAATTTGCTTAAGTTTTTAGATGAATTCTCAAAATTTTCTAGTGTTAGCTGAATTTCATTTTTTTGTTTTTTGAGCAAGTTCCAACTTCCTCTTAAGCTCTGTAATGGCTACTTCTCCTAAATGAATCTCACGTTTTAAGACCTTGATATCTTCCTCATAAACAGACTTATTTTTCTTATAAACTAGAAGTCTTGCTTCTACAGACTCTAAACCTGTTTTATAAGCAATAACATTTAACTTAGATGTCCTTAAGTCTTTTAACAGTTGTTCATTTTGTTCTTTAAGAATTTTAACATTTTCCAAACAAGATGATGAATAGTTTGAATTAGTAGATACCTTAGAGTTAGAACTTGTAGAAGAGTAAGTCATGAGTGCAAAGTTAGTTGGACCTTCTTCTGCTTGATCACTTCAATCATAACCAGAACCATCACAAGACACTAAAGCATTAGAAGTAGTTGTCTCCACTACAAAACCCTTCTTGTGTTATCCCTATTCCTGTTTTCTTGGTTTTTTAGAGCCCTGTACTCCCTTGAAAAGTGTCCCTTTTTGTGGTAGTTGTAACACTTCATCTTGGACTTATCAAACCCAATGGTCTCATTACAATTAACAGTAAGCTTTCTTCCAGTGTTCTTCAAGAATCTCCTTGCCCCTGTTGTTAGTATAGCCATCTACCACATTAAGTCTATCTCTTCTAAATCATCAGCATGAATTTGTTGCAAGTCCTCATTGTCAAGTTGCGGACTGTTTGGTTGATTTGCAAAGAAAGCACAAATAACAACATCACTCAAGTTGTCAATTGTTGTTGAATTAGCAGCAGTAGGTTGAGTGCTAGCAGTTGTAGCACCATGAGAAGTATTAATTGCTCCATTTGTACTACTGTTTGCGGACACAAAGGCAATGTTTTGTGTGTTTGTGCTTGAGCTTGATGTACCTTTGACCTCTGGTATAACACCCCGTGTTTTCAAGTCATTGACGACGTCGATAAATATACTATTTATTTTTAGTATTGTACGTGTTTGTTTAAAATTGTAAACGTTAAGTTAAATCGCGTAATGTAAACGGGCATCAAACAATTAAATGTTTACATTAAGCAAGTATTAAGTAATTATTTTGATGATAATTATTAACTTTGTTCATTTTTATTTTTATTGGTTACAAAAACTGGCTACTTTTCGCAATAAAATACGTTTAAGCATACCCGGAACCACCAAAACTTTTCTACGCTTCAACAAATACCCACTTTTATACCCAATACATAAAAGTTACATAATATTATCATACATATCATGCCATGGTTGGATTTATAATGATAGACCAAGAAAATGTGTCAAAAATCAACAACTTGCAATTGTACATACATTAACACATTAAGTTTTATGTCCCCTTGACCAAGACTAACTATTTTTGACCAAGGACTCCCCTACGACCCTCAATGTGTTCCCTTGACTAGTCATGGAGATATATAATACTTGTATAAGTGATATTACATAAACACTCTTCATTTGCAAGGTGAAAATCAAACAAATACTCCATTTGTCACTCATATAAGCCACGGCTCAAAACCCTCTATACAAACAATCCATACAAAAATTTTCCTACAACATTTACACATATCCTACAATAATATCTAAGGTTAACTAAGAAGTTTTGGAAGCTTGGTTAAGAGTTTTCAAGTATTTAAGCAAGTATTACAAGTTTAAGTTTTCTTTAGAAAACTAGGATTTTCAAGTCTTGCAAGCTTTGGTGTTTCATCTAAACAAGGGTTTGGATTGTGTTGATCATCACCCTACATCTCCTTAAGGTTATCTAAGACTCTTTATGTATTTACATTTATGATTTTATGTGTATATGAGTTCTATGTAGTGAAATCACTATTAGGATGCTTTTAAACATGTAAAACCTATTTTTTACTTGTGGTTATGGATTTGTACACTTTTACTTATGGTATGTTGTTGGATATATCATGTTATAAATGGATACATAAGTATTTTGCAATCTTGGTTAAGCTTAAAAAGTGTATGTGCAAAATTAGGGTTTTATAGGTTTCTTAATATGTTATAAGTGAAAGTAATGCAAATAACATGTAAATCTTGTTTATGGACTTGGTAATTTAGACATATGAGGACAATGATGGACTAATGGACTTTAATATATGTATGACATATAACATATATGATATATAAGACTTGTGGTAGATTACAAAGTTAAAAGTATAAAAACAAAGGTTAAATATAGACTTAATAAAGTCATTCAATGTTTCTGACCAAAATTCGAATATAAACATATCTATTTTATGTTTTTATAAAATACTACATCTCAAGACGAATCCAGGCATGTAAGAGAACTGAAAAACGGATAAATAACAAAAATGTTACGGTAAAAACAAGTTATACGATAAATAAACGAATTTATAAAAGAATTTTTATAAAACAATTTATAAAGATTATATAAAACAGAATTTTAGTATCTTTAACAGATTACACATATTTTTAGTATTCCAAAATGATAAGAAACGAAAATTTTCAATTAATAACGAATGAGTTATGAATTTCGCGAGTTTTCGACAATTAATACTTTTATAAAACTATTTTTATAAAAGTTACTATACATGACAGAAACTTTTATTTTTGTAAACCTCATAAATCAATAGAACTTTCAATTACAAGAACGTGCTCGAAGGAATCACTAAAAACGGAGCTATAACGAAGAAAATACGACGTATACGACAACAAAAACGATATAAGTGAACTTATGATCTGGTGTGAACAGTAAAAGTTACTGTTCACCAGTAGGTCCAAAATTTGAAAATGTCAAATTTTGATAACTCGACTTAATACGAAAACGTGAGCGCAAGAAACACCTCAAACGGACTTGAAACGCGAAAGTTACGCCAGTTTTACTAAAACAGTAATTATAAACGTTTTAACTTATTAAACACAATTTTACCAAAACAATTAGATGGTGATCTAGCTATGTAGAATTGTATATGGTAGATGTTAATTACCATGCTTAGCACTTATACGACCTTAATTTAAATAGGTTGCATCTAACGATTTGCGTGACGCATTATCTGTGATATTTGGATTATCAGTAACTCAAGGTGAGTTCATAGCCCCACATTTTTACGATTTCAATGATTTATAACTTTGGGGTGGAAACATGCTTTGTTTTATAAATTGGACGCAAGTGTATATTTTATATTGATTACGTGTTTGCCTAAGTAGCGATAACCCAAGTTGAGCCCATTATCATGAACTGTCAATTGCATAGATGTAGTTGTGAATTACATTATGTGAGCGCGAATGTTATGAATAGATCTATTTGGGATTGACCTCCCCGTTCGGGTGATTAGCTATCACCGGGAACGAACGTTATAGCATGTCGGATTTGGGATGTTTAGGGTTGAACATCTGATCGGGCAGAATAGCAATATTTATTATTGCGAATATAATTGTCGAGCTTCAGTGTCATGAGCTTAGGAAAACGTAATCGGATTTTGTGATGTCTGCATCTGTTGCTTTATCACGGGGAAAGTCTTGCGGTCCTGCATATTATAATTTACTAACCTATGAATTCACCAACATTTTTGTTGACGTTTTAAAGCAATGTTTTCAGGGGATCAATAGGCACGAGGTGCCAGGGATACATTGGTGACACTTTTGGTTATCACGCTAAAGATTTGGATGTAATATGTTTTGGGAAATGTATTGTTAATCTTTGTAATATCAAACACTGAACAAGTAAAGCTGCATGCTTTGTGTAACAAGTCTTTTATCAAATCCAATGTATCATTTTAAACGACTTTTTGTCGTTCTTATATATCTTGTGCTATTGATCTGAGAAGTAACACGCCCTGAATATCCTTATTCCTCTACGACCCAATTTGGGGGTGTTACAACAGCCGACTGTAATAGAGGATACATCACCTACCGATTCTCATATGGTATCAACTCTATCTTGAAAAGCTGGTAGTCTTTCTACGGAACGCTCCTAGGCAAATGACTTCTTTCAACGGAAGGATCCAAGTCTAACTTCTCTTACGATATTCTCGACCTAAAGTCCAACACTCGAACATGACATGAATGGGATGAGGTATCTTTTACTTCAGTCTCGAGTCTTCAGCTCAGGTTTTACGATTATAGGTGAATTAGTATGATCTCTATCATCATCTCTTGACATTATCTCCTGAGTTGTAACTAGCAATCACCATTTTCTCAAAATAGATAAAAATGTCAGTAGAGATTTAAACGTGAGGATTTTTGAATTTTTACTGTATCAGTTGACAAATACACCGTATTCAATTAATTTGAATACAAGAACTTTTGTTGGTTGTTGACCAACGGAAAGCATGGGAAAGACCAAACACTGAACACCAACCCAATCCGCTCAAAAGTTTAGTCGCAAGTGGGATCAAGAAAGTAGAATAAGCTACGAACGAGAGAACGAAAGCTAGTCGAAATGGAAGGATAGTAGAGGAGACGTGGATCCGCTCGTTGGAGAGCCTTCCCTGAAATGGAACTTTCATGTTGGAGCAAGAACTAGCATGAAAGTCGATCTATTATAACCAGCGCGGTTGTTCGTATTTCATTTTCTTCTTCCAAGCCCAATGGTGAATTGATTATTCGATATCCTTCCTCTTCTTATGAGAAGACAGAATGGAATAAAAGTAATGAAACCTGCGATGGCTACTGAATAACCCCCTTTTACTTTATCAATAAAAAAGCCTTTGACCCGTTCGCCAAATCTTGTTCAGTTCCATCCAAGCTCGGTTTTGTGTGAATCTTCGTGGAAGAAGAAGAAGCGGTTCACCAGCCACTACAGGATCCCACCAAAACATTAAACTTGGCGACAGCTCGCTCTTTGATCAATGATTCACCGGTCACTGAATCCATGAAGAATCTAAAAAAAAATCTGTTTTTTGATCAGTGATTCGCTGGCCACTAGATCCAGGGATCCCATTCCTAATAAATTAGAATTAATATTTGCCGAGCGCACTATAACCCTTTATTTCAATTGGTGAGGTTAAGCCTAATGATTCCATTTTCATCTATTATACAAAAATCCACCAAAAATATGAGTCTGCCGGTAGTATTGTAGACTTTAGAACATGGCATGTACATCTTGTCAATACCTAATTGGTTAGTTGGAATAGACTGTTTAAGAAGGCAACATCTTAGGAAATCACCCAAATAGCCTATATGTGTGTGTTTATCGACTTGTTACACTGACTTGTCAACCTCCCGTGTAAAACCCTTGTTTGCACTCAATTTTAAGTGCAAGATACCTCTAGATCACCCTGTTGAGCCAATCCTTGTTTTCAACCGCTTATGTTAAATATATTGTTACACCCTTTCGCCTTAGCCAACCCTCTAGTTTATATTTTCTTTATGTTGAAGTACCTGGCTACTTAAGTCCATTGGTTCAGGGAAATGTATCACTCGAAGTGAAGAACAACGCTTAGGAGAGTCTCTTGTTCTAATTCTACTCTTATTCTTTAATTTTAATTTCCTTAACTGTACAATAGGGACATTGTACAAACCAAGTGGGGGGATAGGAGTAGAATTACCACTTGACCTATACTTGCCTTT
>BQNB010086393.1:0-28202 GCA_026074375.1 Tanacetum coccineum | reverse complement strand
TTAACAAAACTAAAAATGTAAAAATGCCCAAAAGTTACTGTAGCAATCAAAAGTAATTAAGCTAATTAAAATAAACCCTAAATTAAATTAATTTAATTAATTAACCTAACTAATGTTAACCTAAGGGACTAACAGTGAAAAGGACACAAGGACAAACGGGGTAACAGGCTAACTAACCACAGGGACTAACAAAGGTAACTACAAAAGAGAAAATTACACAATTGGTCCCTGAGGTGGACCCCGATTACAAGAAGGGTCCAAACAGCTTATTATCAAAAAGCTATAAAAGCAAAGTTGATAAGGGGCTTAAGGGGAACAATTTTCATAAAAGGTGCATAAGCTGTAGTGAACTAAATAAGCTAGAAATGTGAGCTTTTTGGGCTGACAGAACTTAATAAGCTTATGAGCTTATTTTACTTTCTTATTGGGATATAAGCTAGCAAAATAAGCTAAAACTTATGGGGGACAGTTAAGTAGGGAGAAGGGGGTCCTAAATAAGCTAAGTTATCTAGAATAAGCCCTAAAATAAGCTAGAAATGATTTAAGCTATAGTGACAGCTTATTATAAAAACAGAAAAATGGGGACTTTAAGGCCTAAATAAGCTAAGCTAAAGGGGGAGATAAGCTACAAAACTATGGGGAATTAAAGGGCTACCTATAAGCTACAATAAAAGCTAAAAGAAACTAGGGGCTTAATACAAAATAAGCTAGATAAAGAGGGCTGAAAATGGTGCTCAGCACCAGGGGAATTTAATGCAGTGGCTAGGGGCTTTTTGGGCTTATGAAAAATAAGCTCTTATGAGCTTTTTAGCCAAAATAAAGCACAAACAGAATTAAAGGGGTGACTAGTGAGCTTATATTCAAAAGATGAGGGCTTAGGGCTTAATTAAAGCTGCTGATTTTGGGGCTACAAGTTGGCTGATTTCACAAACACACATGCATACACACACACTTGGCTTATTACTTGGTGAGATTTAAAAGGACAGAACAAGGGCTAGGTTAAAGTGGCTAGAAACACAACAAATAAAACACAATTAAACAGGAAATAAGCAAATAAGCTAAAACAGGACGTGCTTAAGCTGTCTACACAGCTTAAGTGGTTTAGCTCAATTTGTGGCTTATAAAATTTTAAAGAAAGCAAGGAGATTAAAAACTAATTTTTCACTAAAAAGATTTGATCAAAGTGGTCTTATTAAAACTCCACACACTCAACAAAGTTGACTGAGTGGTTACAACCATTAAACCCCATATGACCCGTTTTGGGGTCTAAACCAAACACCCCCTTAAAGTATACCTTTTGCTTCTTTTTAGCCTTTTTTAAAAGAAATAAAGGGTTGAAATAAGTTCATAAGCTAGTGACCAACTATTACACGTTTTGTATATAAGTCTAAAAGATAAAAGGGTTTAATAGATTTTAAATTCTTGACAATGCGCGATATCACATAACTCTTACATTTTATTAAAACTGAAGATGTTTACAACATAAAACTTTTAAATGAACTGAATTACACTTAAATGCTTAAAAGAAAGACTTGAAATTAAATTTAAACTAAAAACATAAAAAAAATGGTGTGTTTGACTTCGGCTTGGTCTTCTCCCTTTTATAGCAGTCCAAATGACTTGGGCTGTGTTTGTGTGAGAATAGAAGCAATCCAAGCAATCATTAGCCTCCATTGGCCATTTCATCATTCTCAGCCATGGTGGGGGGGTTGGTGATTTCCAAGTGGAATGTTATAGGGCAGGGTAAGTGGGAAAAGGTGAGGGGTGAGCTTTAAGGGTATTGGTATAGTGTAATGCAAGAAAGTGGGACGGGTGGTATGGTTTTGGCGGGTAAGGGGCTGTACAGGGGTGGGTTGCAGGGTTAAGGGAAAGTATGGATGAGGCAAAAATGCCCCCATCTTTTCCTTCTCTTTTCACTTGGCATAAGCCGATTTTTTGTTATAAAAGGGTTTAGAAAGTGACAGAATGGCCTTGTTGGTTTATAAACTACAGAATAAAAAAAGAGATTTGGACTATTGCAAACTGTCCCTGCGTTTTATACCTTTAACAGATAAAAGGAGTTTGGAAAAGTTGCAATTTCAGCCCTGGTGTTTTAGTTCTTTTGTTTTTCTTTATGTAAACAACTTTTAAAAACTTGGCATTTTGGACCTTTTTCTATATTTTATTTTTTCACTTTTAAATTATAAAACAAGGTTTTAAAATTTACATTTTGGTCCTTATGTTTTATAAAAAAGGTTATTGGGCTTGTATTGGGCTTTTGGGCTTGGGTTTGGGTCCAATAAGGTGTGTGGGCTTTGTGTGTACAATGGCTGAGATTGGCTGTTCAAGGGCTAGGATTGGGTCTTCACGTTTCCAGTCTTGGTCAATTGCACACAAATGGGATGTTGTATTGAATTGAGAAGGCCCATTTGGTCTTCACGTCTTCATAAATATAATTGGGCTTTCGGCCCATCAGATGGTAAGGATTGCATTCAATGTATTCTTCAGTTACGGCTTCTGGTTTGAACTGTGTTCTTCAGTATTGGTACTCTGACTTTGAAAATTTTGGACTTTGGCCTTGATTTTGCACTCAGTCTTTTCCATTCCTTGCTCAGTTTTTGTCATTTGGCATGGTTTTCTGTCTTTTTGATGATATCAACTTCTGACAATACAAAATGAGGAACAAACATATATTTGGCAGTTTTTGTCTGTTTTTGGTCATTTAGGCTCGTTTTTAGAGGTAAAAGATATGTGTAATTAGGCACTTATCAGTACTTGTGATTGTTTGCAGGATAGACCCAACTTTTCTGAAGACTCTCATGTTCGGTGTTTTGTCCCGGTTCATTCGAGCTTCCTAGCCTTTGCTTGTCATTAGTTTGGGGAAATCCGATATCCTTTCATCTTATCGATTCACGTTTATCTTTGCATAATTAATAAACGGCTTAGATTTGCGTAGAAACTCGGCCTTAAACATTGAGGACAATGTTTCGTTTTAGTTTGGGGAGGGAATCTATCGATTTGATGTTGCTTGCTTATTGTTTGGTTCTCAAGTACCCGTTTTCCCACAAAAATAGCAAAAATTTTAAATTTTTAAGTTTTTATTTGTAGGAAAAAATGAAAAAATGAAAAAATATATATATATTAGTAGTTGATTAAAAAAATAAGTGTTAAGACACGAATGTAGGTTTTCCGTTGGTGAGAATAAGAAGTAATTTTTGACCCGATCGAATGTGTTGAGTTCTAGCTTTTACCCTTAACAATTAATGATGATAGTTTGTGCTAGTCTCATGTAGACTTTAAACATGCTAGACTTGAAATCATTAGTAAATGAAGACTTGTGCTAATCTCAAGTAGATTTTAAATATTCCGAGTTGGATTTTATATAGGCTAAGTATTTGCGAATTTCTTTATTAGAGGTTTTAAATTGCAAAGAATAAGAAATGATAGTGTTAATTACGAATTAGGATGCTAAACAAGGTTTATTTGGAAAAACCTAAAAGCTTATAAGACTAAAACTTGTGGTTTTTCTTCCCCGAAGTTCTTAAAATGATTAATTATACGTGTTCTCTTTAATTTTTACAAATTGGAGTTATACTCTTAAAAGTTTAATCAACATATTCAGAGAAAAAGCTTTATCGATGATAATAGCTAATCATTTGTAAATAAGAATTTTGGTTCAAGTTTATACTTTGGTTTTCTAAAACGAAATTTTTCTATTTGCAAAAATAATTGTGTTGTAAAAAATGTTGCAAGAAAAAGAATGAAAATAAATAAATAAATAAATAAATAAATGATGAAGAAAAAAAAATATAGTTGGTGAATAAAAAGGATGCAAGTTATAAATCCTTAGTGTTAATAATAATATACAAACTCCATCGCAATAAAGTACATGAGCATTTGTCGGTTCACTCCTGATGTGACATCGAAAGAAAGGGTGGAGGATGTATATTTAGGGTTGGTATCATAATAAGTACACAGACTCTTGTCGGAGGCGTGGACGATGTGACGTCGAAAGAAAAGTGATACCAGTTCCTAGCCTAATAATATAAATAGTAATAATAATGTTGCAAGTTAGAAAATAAATAGTAAAAGTTTCCTTTTCTAAAACCAAAGTATTCTTTTGAACCAACATTTGCAAAAGTCTACAAGGCTTTTTCATCGAAAGTTCATGCGTCTCGATTATTATTCTCCGGATGGGGTCTCAAAAGCCTTAGCACTTACCCGATGACGGTGGGATGCTAGAGAAGAAAGTCATTTATGGGGCAAGTGAACCAACGATGTCTTAGCTAAGGAGGTTTTTGTTTGCTTTGAGTTGTGATCTTACTATGTTATTAACATATTAGCCCAAAAGGCCCATGTGTAAAGCTTAGTCGGATTTCAACTATCTAAATATGTGGATTTAATGGTTTAAATTAATTTGAGCACACACATTTAAATATATGGTGTATGTCGGGAAGAAAAATTCACAAGTTGTAATTATAAGTAGTCTTAGCATCTTAGCTCGTACTTAACGGTGATCTTATTTTTAAGCTTAGTATGGGAAAAGTGAAAAGTCGGGAATGATGAAGTTATCTTTTAGACACTTAATCGTGCTTTTTGTTCCATGATCGTAAAAGTTACCACTAAGGTAATGAAAACAATACATTATGTCAACACAAGAATAAGTTGTAGTTAAAAAATTAATTATTAAGAAAAATCATAAAAAGGAGAAAAAGTTTTGAAAATAGGAAAACGGGTGTTTTATAACTTGTGACTTAGAAACTCTTTCTCCGCAAAGACTTTACTACTTCTTAAAGGATTAGTTTGGGGAGGTTTCGAGGTATTTGGTTATAAGGCATATAATATTGCGTGAGGACACACAATCGTTTAGTTTGGGGAATTTTGATATGTGTGAAAACACATATCCATTTTATATCAAAATAGGCCCAACTAAGCCCAAAACAGACTAAAAATGGCAAAGATATGCTTGTTTTTGTGTTTTTGTTGAGTGTTAGGTCCGGATATAGCCTAGAATCACTGAATGATCAAAAACAGGCAACCGGACACGAGGACGTGAAGAGCATAAAAGAAAAAAAAAAAAAAAGAAAAAAAAAAAAAAAAAAAAAAAAAGAAAAAAAACAAAAAAAACAAAAAAAAAAAAAAAAAATATAAAAAAAAAAAATAAAACAAAACAAAAAAAAAAACACCAACCACCCCGGGGCATACCCGCAAAGTCCAAACAGCAACCAATGGTAACCTTGGTCACTAGTCAAACAGTCAAGTCAACACTAGAAGGACAAAGACCCTAAAGTTACAATACTAGTCCCTCAAGTTTTCAAAGTTACACAAATGATCCCTAAGCTTAAATGGGCCTAATATTTAGCAAACAATACCCGGATCCAAAGCCCAAAACCTAGGCCCATAACTCTTTTATATAAGTCCAGGGGCCAATTCTGCCAAGATTGAAAGTTATTTAATACGTAGACTTTCACCTAACAAAGGACAAGGGCCAATATTGCCATATACCCAAACTCATCCTACCCGTTTACCCAATTCAGTTTAAATAAAAAAAAGGCGCCAAGAACAATTACTGTTTTCTGCGTCTTCCAAATCACCCCACCACTCAACCATGGGGTTTTTGCCAATTAAGGGAAAAATTAGACAATTAAGTACAAATGCTTGATGGGGCTAGTATGCCATACCAAGCAATGCTTGGTCAATCCTATCAAAAGAATGCACGTGGAAGAGAGGAAGCCACAGAGAATTGGGTTGTTACACTGACTTATTACTCTCATAGAACGCACAAGGTCACATATCGGCTTGCCACGCTGCACCCGTGTGAGTTAATGAAATGATCAAGGGCCAAATTACTACCAATCATTGGAAGATTGAATGGCAGAGATTAGAATGAGCGTGGGAAGAAAGCAAGAGGCTAGAACCTTCAGCAGCTGGCTATAAAAAGCCTTCACCTCTCACACACACCTCACCTTAGTCTAGCTTTTATTTTTTTTTAAATGTAATTTTAGCTTTTAGTTTTAATAGTGTAATCTTCAAACTTATTGTAATTTCGTTTTATAAGCATTGTAATCCAATTTTTAGTCATTAATAAAAGTTTCATTTAGATTTCATAACACTGTTTTCACTCATAAGTTCTTATTTCTTTTCAAATGTTAAGCTATTGTCTCATTAAAGTTTATTAGACTATTTCGCTCTCAAAGTCATCTAAGCTTGTGATTGAGTTTAATTGTTCAATTATCTACTAAATTAATTAAACAAAGTTAATTACCTTTATTACATATTGATTGTGGCTTATGGAAGGGGAGCTAGCTTTGGAAGAGCTCCCATGGACTTTACTGGCTTATCTTAGGATAAGCCAGAGTTGTTGATAAGCTCTATGAGCATATAAGTTTCTGTTTAGCTGAAGCCTCTAGTAAGTTCTCATTTAATTTCCTTTGATCTTCAATATATAGCTTAATAATTGCTTATTAGTGTAGATCTGCTTAATTGCTTAATCTAGTTGCTTATTTGTGCTTATAATTATCTCTTTATGCTTATATAGTTTTAAAATTTTCATCTGTTTTTAGCTTAGGTCGCTTACTCTTAAATTTTCATTACTTGTCTTCAAAATCACTTAAACGCAAAAAATAGGTTTGCTTAGCTTTAGATTTTAATTCTAGCTTAAATTGATTGTGGATTTATGCTTATTAGTCTTGTTATAAGCTAGTAGTTATCTGGTATTAAGGTTTAGTTCTCTAGATTCACATTTCATAAGCTTAAGTAAAATCTGTCAAATCTATAGGGGTGTTTGGATTAGTATAGTTTGACCTTCAGAAGTCAACATAACTTTGAAAAATTTTTTTGTGAGTTGAATTTCATATTGATTAAGATTTGAGCAGGTTTCTAGGATTAGATTGAGCTTAAATTCCTTTTATGGCTTATTATTTTTGATTCTGCACCAGGGGACTTTTTCACTTTTCTTTGCTTGCTAAAATTTTGATCCAAGCCTCTTAAGCTTGGTAAGTGGTTGCATGTGTGTTACACTCAAATAGAGTGTGTAATGCAGGTTGTCCCCTAAGGACACCTACATTGGTGTTTTGCCCTTTATCAAGTGCATCAGCAGTAGTAACTGAAGTTACTACTGCTGTCCTTTTTAGCTTTTTACTAAGCTAGTGTTTGAAGCTTTTAGGATCTAAATTTCAGTAGGATTATAGATTTCACATAGCTTAATATAGATTAGAATTTTTATTTTCATTTTTAAGTTTTTAATTTTAATTTTAAAAATAGGATTTTAATTTTAAAAAATCGTTAAAAATAGTTTTTTGGTTTTTCTGATATTTTATATTATTAAGTTTAAAATAATTTTTCTTAATTTTTAGGACTTAATTTGCTATTTTTAGGTTTTAATTAGGTTAAAAATAGTTGTTAATTTATAAAAAAATTCAAAATAATCAAAAAAAAATTTTTCTTTTCCTAAAATTTTATTAGTCTTATTTAGGTTTATAATTTAGTCTGAATTTTTAGGAGTTATTTTGTTTTCTTGCTTAATTGTCGCGTTTATTTGTTTTCCGGTAATTGTTTTAGTAATTGAATGCTTTTGTGGCTGTATTTTAATTGTTGATTTTATATAGTTGTTATGATAATCAAAAATCTTCTTTTAGTATTCAAATTCATCATCCAAATAAAGCAGTGGTTTCAATTTCACAGTCCGTTGGGGAAACGATCGGGAAAGCATACTTCCCGGTTAATATACGTATTCTAGATTATTATTATATATATTTTAAGGAATTTCCTTTTTTACTCTTTGTACTTATAGTGTGACTGGTAATTTTTATAGTTTATCATATTATATATAATTATTTTAGTGTGTTGAATATTGACGGATCAATCACTGGAAAAGGACATGTGAGATCATTATTAAAGTGGTGAGCAATACGATTTTGGTCAACTCTTGAGTCAACGGAAAGTTATCATGAAAGAGAAGACAAAAACCAATGACCCAAACCACCAATGCCCAAATCGTAAATGTTTCAAAGGCAATACTAGACAAAAAACGCAGAGGTTAAGCATTTATTAGGTAGGACAACGCAAGACTCGCCCCAATTAGTCAACAAAACGTAATTTCACACAAGTCGCAGACATCTCCCAAGCAAAACGCAATTCATCAAAACGCAATGAATATTTTATTAAAAATAACCAAAACGCAGTAGGACAAAACGCAATGAATATTTTATAAAATATAATCAAAACGCAGAATTTCAAAAACGCAAGAGACAAGTCGCAGTCAGACAAAACGCAATCCGTCAAAATGCAAGGTATATTATATTCAAAATATACAAAATGCAATGACTTGCGTTTTGACCTATTTAACAATTAATAAGCAAAAGGCAACATGGAATCTCAGATCAAAACGCAATAATAAGGATGCTTTATGTGGATGCTTTAATTATGATAGAATTAATGTGTCTAGGTCTTAGGATGATGTAACACCAAAGTCTTAAGAATTATATGCCACCTCGAGAGAACAAATCATTGCATTTAACAAACAAACCAACGTTCTAATCGAATTAATAATGGTTAATACAGTTTTCTTATATATGGTTCTACCGCTGTTTTATCTTTTGTCTATTAGCTTGCGTGGGTAACAGTGTCTTGAATTAATTGTAGTCACCAACCAAACCGTGCTAGTCTCTTAGGCTGAAAACCCTCTTTTCCCGTTAGAATTAGGATTTAGACTGACATAAGTTAAACATAGGATTAGAATAGAATTAACATAGATTAGATAACCAAGATATTAATAATGATAGATTTTAACCTCGCTCTCAGTTATCGACACCCACTTACCAAAACTACAACCGGATCGGGGACACTGCCCGATAAAGTGTTGTTTTTGGTTGGTCCGCAAATAATAAATTTAAAACTTGAAACAATAAAATATGCACCACACAACGACACATCAAGTTTTTTGGCGCCGCTGCCAGGGAGTTAAAATTAATCTTGATTTTTATTTTGGAATTTTATTTTTAACATTAGATTAATCTAACCCTTAGGATTAGTGATAAATTTAGATTAGTTATATTCCTGTATATTTTGGTATATTTGTCCTTAATATGTTTGCTTGTAAATATTTGTTTGTTTAATTGTTGCGTATTCATTGTTTGAATACACTATTCTGGTCGACAGTTGAATACGACGTATCCACTTCCACTGGATACGGCGTATCCAGTTCTCTGTCCAATACATCGTATTCAATCTAACTGATTAATACGGCGTATCCACTTCCATTGGATACGGCGTATCGATTGTTTGGAACAGAAACTAAAATAATTGATTTTCGTGTAAAAATTTTTCTACCTTCCTCCAGAACAAATCCTACTGATTGTTTATCCCTTATTTCAGGTAGTGCATGACAAGGAGTTCTACGAACGAACTATTTACACCTTACAAAGAACCTGAACGTGGGTTCCGATCATCAAGGAGACACTTAAAAACTCTAAGTCTTGACGAATTGAGATCTCCAAATTTCAATCTACATTCTGACGAATAATACTCAGAGAAAGAAGAAGAGGAAGAAATGACAGAAACAATGGAGTAATACATGAGCAAGACCCGAACAGACTATGGATCGGGTGTCGCTAGGCATAAAATTGATAACAAAGATCAATTTGTACTAAAAGGACAATTTTTAAGGAGCTTTGAGAAAACACATTTAGCGGTTCGGATAATGAGGATGCTAATGAATACAATGAAAAAGTTCTCGAAATAGTTGACTTATTCCATGTTCCTAACATCACTGTGGATCAAATAATGCTACGAGTCTTCCCTATATCTTTAACTGGAGTCGTAGCTTGTTGGCTAAGAAACGAACCAACTGGTTCGATCAAAACTTGGGAAGATCTTAAAACTAAGTTTTTGAACATATACTGCCCGCCTTGTCGAACTGCAAAGAAAATGGAGGAAATCAACAACTTTCAGCAAGAGCCAGATGAAACCCTTTATCAAGTATGGGAGCGCTTTAAGGAAATCTTGATGAAGTGTCCTCAATACTATTTGAATGAGATGCCGGAGGTGATTTTGTTCTACAATGGGTTGGATGTTCCAACACGACAGATTCTTGACTCAAGAGGTGTCGTTCCGACTAAAACTGCTGCAAAGAGGAAGAAGTACTGAGACTTCTGACGGACTAGATGCTATACAAGCACAACTGAACAATCTTGGAAGAGAGATTAAGAAAGTGAATGAAAATTTTTATACTGCTCAAGTTGGATGCGAGCAATGCAAAGGACCTCATTACACCAAGGATTTCCCACTGAAAGAAGAAGGGAAAACCCTAGAAGAAGCTTACTACACGCAATTTGGTGGACCTTTTCAAGGAGGGGGATACAGAGCAACTGCTCTAGGGTACTATCAAAGGAACAACGCCAATCCTTCGTTCCAGGAACGAAGGCAATCTATGGAAGATACCTTGAGCAAATTCATGAGTGAATCAGCAAAAAGACACGAAGAAAACTCTAACTTGATTAAATGAGCAAGGTACTACAGGAGAGAGGATTTGGAAGCCTACCAAGCTCAACTGAAACAAACCCGAGAGACCAAGTCAAGTCGATTTCAACCTCCATTAAAGCTGATTTAAACTCGATACGTCGTATTAGATCTAACCAATACGTCGTATCCACTGGACAGAACAGTACACCATTATACAAGGCAAGACAAATGACGGTTCCTTTTCTAAGTCGTTTGGATAATCATTACTGTGAAGAAGAGGGGAACTATGGACCAAAATTCATGGAAGCTTATGGAGCTTCACATATCAACAACGCCATACCCCGAAAGGAGAAAGACCCAGGAAGTTTCACTTTACCTTGCTTTATTAATGATTTCTGTTTTGACAACGCCCTTGTTGACTTAGGAGCTAGCGTTAGTGTTATGCCTCTCTTGACCTACCTTAACTTAGGATTAGGTGAATTAGTTCACACTAGGTTGATAGTGGAATTGGCAGATAGAACAGTGAAATATCCAAAAGGAATTGCTGAAAACGTACTAGTAGGAATTGGCAAATTTACTTTCCCCGTAGACTTTATAATTCTAGATATGCCCGAGGATATCAGAGTGTCCTTGATCCTTAGAAGACCATTTTTGTTTATCGCCCGTGCTAAGATTTATGTTTACAAA
Organism: Tanacetum coccineum; assembly: GCA_026074375.1. NCBI lineage: Eukaryota > Viridiplantae > Streptophyta > Magnoliopsida > Asterales > Asteraceae > Tanacetum > Tanacetum coccineum. The sequence continues at coordinate 17,075 of BQNB010086393.1, read as the reverse complement.
AGAAAAATTACTTTAAGAGTTGGGGAAGAAAATATTATTTTCAAAAGTGTTAAACCTGCTAGTATTATAATTAAGAGGGTCTACATGCTAAGTTTGAGAGAACGAATGGAGCTTGATTTAGAAGCTAGGCTTATGGGAGAAACTTTGGTGATTAATAGTTCATTAGACCCTTTCCTAGAAGATTACATTAAATTAAATGATCCAAATGAACCATTTAAGCTTAAAAGAAATCAAGGAAATGATTTGATGCCCACCATCAAGGAAGGTGAGGTAATTGAGGAATTTAGAACTAGGAATGAAGATCTTGATACAGGAATTTACGATTACCCTAGTTATTGTGATGACGATAAGAAAATCCATATAGATTGCCCTCACAACTTAATGTTTTCATGCATGATAGGATTTGAATTTACTCATGCCAACTTTTTATCGTTATTGTATGTCAACATGATGTCAAGAAAATTTCACAATTCAATAATGAAAAATAAGATGGTGTAAAAAGGTAATAATGTTGTAGGAGCCTTAATGAATGTGCCTATCTTTGTTGGAACTTTTTCTGTGATGACAGATTTTGCAGTTTTAGAAAATATGGATGCTTATCATGATGAAGGAATGGGCGATGTTATTTTTGGTGAACCATTCTTAAGAGAAGCTGATATTAAAGCAAAACGGTTTGAAGGAATGATTACCCTTTATAAAGGTGATGATGAAGTAACTTACCAAATGGATCGATCACATCCGAGGTTTAAACACCACACTAATGAGCAATGCAATAAGATCCCACCATTACTAAAGGTGAATGAGAAGGATGTGATGAACGGAGTCTCGCATGCATACCAAAAGCTTAAGGGGTTCTACAAAGGAGTTTTGAATCTAGGACCCGATTACATTCGAGATGCGAAGATGGAAGAATGGCTCACATGCGGGCACATCAGCGTGCATGAGTTGGATTAAAAAGGAAGCTGAAGAAAAGTCTAACTTAAGGACTTCGCTGTAAACAAAAGTGCTTCCCGGGAGACAACCCAGAATCTTATTTAATTTTGTTATTGAGTCTGTCTTCCCAGACTTCAATATGGCGTATTCGTTCCACCCCATACGACGTATTGATTGTCTGGATGTTATCAGTCTTTACTTTTTATGCACTTTAAAAACATTATTGTCACTTCTGCGAATACGCCGTATTCAATTATTTGATACGCCGTATCCACAGACTGACCCGTATTTAGTTTGTTTTAGTTTAGTTTAAATTAACCGTAGGTACCAAGATAGGAATGCACCTGTTTTTCCTATATTTTACGCAGGACCTCGTGAAGGAAATATCGACGAATATTGGTGGAAAATTTACGAATCTAGAAATCTTGAAGTGCTGGAGTCATGAAACCTCAAGATGGTTGTTCAACAAAAAATCTTGCTCATAAACGCAAATTGGAGAATCTATCGAGCAAAAATCAGGAGAGTTTCTCATTTTAATTCTTTTTAAATTCCCGTATTTAACGTTTTATATATACAACGAGGACATTGTATAATTCAAGTGGGGGGATGGAATTAGAATGTTTACTTATCCTATTTTTCATAATAAAAAGCTTAAATTATGCTCAATTTTTAAAAAAAAAATTCAAGCATACTTTTGTGAAATTACTTGTTACATAACCCGCACACAATAACCCTTGTTAGATATTGTGAGGATTTAACCTTTCCGTTTCCAAATGTTTACCCAAAATCTACAAAATACGAGTTTGTCGGTGATGTTGTAGACTTTAGAACTTGGCTTGGTATATCTATTCGAGACCACAATAATGAGTATTATGGATTTAATTGGAGTAACTTGTTTAAATTGATAAATCTTTGGATTACAACCAAATCGCCTATACATTTTGTTTATTAACTAACTACACCGGTTAGTTAACCTCCCGTTAAACCCTTCCACTCTTATATTTAGAGTGATGATCCACTAGAACAACCCGTAGAGCCAATCCTTTAGGAATTTACACCAACTATTTGTTTTGTTACACCCTTACACCTTAACCTACCCTGTTAGATTAAAGTTTAATTTATGGTTGTTAGTTGCTTAAAGTGTAAAGTTTGTATTTCCCGAGTCTTGGTCATTTTCTATCTTTGGTGCGGTTGGAAATTCACACATTGCAAATGGGAATGTATATTAGTAGTCAAAGCTCATGTGATTTTACTACCATCACAATTATTGGTGAAACAGAAGAACAAAGAAATTACCGAAGGAATTATCTGGAATTATTATGATGGTGAAGATGGTGAAACTACACCGAGATTTGAAGTATTGTTTAAAAAAAGAAAAAAAAAGTTTGAAGATAATCGTTTCGCAAAAAGCATTACCAAAGGAATTATACGAAGGATCGATTATTCATTGATAAGTCTAAAAATCAACGATGTAGAGTATTATACAAAGTGGAAGATATCGCCACATGACTTGTAAAGTATGTAAAGTTTTGGGATGATTGGGAAGTTGATCGTTATGGAAACGCCAACTTAGGTTGTTGTTTTTTATCTATGATCAAGACGTTGTAAATAGTTGTGTCTTAATCATGGTAAGGGTCGAGAAATAAGTGTGTAGCAACTTGTATCTTAAGTCTTAATCTATTTGTTTCTTGATTTTTATTTAACAACAATTTACTTTCCTCTCACCTGATGATTAGCCGCTAGTTTTATGCGAATGAGGACTTGTTCGAGCGTGCATGTCTATTTCGTAGTTATGGCCATGTATGCATGTCTTAGCTACCTCGTTGGTTTACGACTTTTGGTGAAAGTTAGAAGGTTTCTACCCTATATCATTCTTCATCCTAACCGTTGGTTAAATTCGAATGAGGATGTGATCGAACACACATGTCTATCCTAACGTTCCGGGTGTGTATGTGTGCTTCAGCTGCCTTGTTAGAGTGGTACTTCTGGTGAATGATTGTAGAATGATCAACCGTTCCTTTCCATACAAAAAACCCATATTTACATTTAAAACTTGTTACTCATTAGCTTTAGTGGTGGAGATGTGTATCCTTGCCAAGCTTATGATAGAATACTCGTCACGACCGAGCAATTGAGCGAATTAGTTACATGTTACCACATAGATTAGTTGAGTGATTTGAGTGTTTTCATCTTCCTATTTCATGAGGTGTTTGGTTGTGTACTTGTAATAGATCAAATAAGTGCTTTAACAGAAAATATCCTTAGGGATACATTTTTATAAACTTCTAAAGGCTACTTGAGGACAAGTATGATTCAAGTGGGGGGATATTTGATGACATCAAATAACGTCTATTTTATAGCATCATTTATCCCATGTTATTAACCCATTTTGTATAGTTATTGCAAAGAATTGTTACTTAATCGTTTATATTTGAGAATTGCAGTAATTATGGAGTAGATTTAATCTTGCACCGTTCTTCAATCAACAATAGTGCAAGATTAAGAACAATTATGGGGGATTGCTACTTCATTTTCAATTCTGGAAAATCGAGTTACATCCACCAAGGATTACTACAATAGCCGACAGAATACGAGGTTGGAAAGTTAGCCAAGAGTTTAAAGGTTGAGATGCAATCAGCACTTCTCACGGGTATTTTTGTGTTAATCCAAGTCAACGATCCTTCTCAGTCTAAGAAAAATCGTTAAAGTTCTTCGATGGACATTCCCTTCTACAAGACCTTGATTATACCAAGTGCTCCTTGATTCTTGCTTCAAACTCCCCCTACGGTTTTGTGTGAAGTCAGAGATGGTAATGATCTTGTAAATCTCATATTTGTGCTTTATGACAAGAACTTTCACGATAATAAGCGTACACGACAATGATGCTTCCGAGAGTTCGCAACCATCATGGGGGAAAATGTGTACATCCGGGACTTAGTTGACTTTGATGTTACCGTGTCAACTTCCAAAGGGAAGTAGTGTAGACTACTTTACTTAGTATGGTTTGTGAAGTATTATGCATATTAGAAAGAATTGTTGCGATTTCTCCGCATGTACCCCCGAACGAATACCCACCAAGCCTTACTGACAAGAAGCAGTGTCGTATGTGTGGTTTGGACTTCTATAAAAAATTTTCCCCCCCCGCCTTGTTGCAACGTCAATGACAAGTAGAAGAAGGTTGAGCTACATCAAAGTTTTCGAACCTTCTTGATAGGGATGTTGGTTTGGGGGGAAGCTAATTCAGAAACTTCGCCAAAAAGGAGTCTATGAAGAAAGCTTTTCAAGACATGCTGCATGAATTGGGGGGAAGTTAATCCAGTTCATGCATACTACAATGGTTCCTGTACAAGTAAAGACAATGAAGATCCAAGCTGGAGTACAAGTTTCAAGACAAGGAGAACTTCGAAGACATCTTCAGCTTTGGAAGCGCTTTGGAAGACATTATTTATGTTGTATTTGTACAAGATAGGAACATTGTAAGTAATTCCATATGTCCACATATTGGGGGAAGATTGTTAGCCTTAAAATATGGTGACATATCGGATTACATATAGTTTTCATAGTCAAAGAACTACAGGACTATAACTGTAAAGATAGTATTAGATGTCCCTCTCTTGACCTATATATATCCCCTCCATACTTCCATGTAGGGTGAGATGTCATTTTGTAAAAAGAGTGTGTGTTCTTGTTTCTCTCTCTAGAAACACACCTCTTCCCATCTTTTTCCTTTCTCTCTAATAATATGGCTAAACATTTGTTCAATCCTCCCCGACCTCCGGATTTTCTTTGGTAGCTAGTGATTTCTTATTCTAACATTAGATATTGTAAGGATTTAACCTTTCCATTTCCAAATGTTTACCCAAAATCCATAAAATATAAGTGTGTCGATGATGTTGTAGACTTTAGAACTTGGCTTGGTATATCTATTCGAGACCACAATAATGAGTATTATGGATTTAATTGGAGTAACTTGTTTAAATTGGTAAATCTTAGGATTACAACCAAATCGCCTATACATGTTGATTATTAACTAACTACACCGGTTAGTTAACCTCCCGTTAAACCCTTCCACTCTCATCTTTAAAGTGATGATCCACTAGAACAACCTGTAGAGCCAATCCTTTAGGAATTTACACCAACTATTTGTTTCGTTACACCTTTACACCTTAACCTACCATGTTAGATTAAAGTTTAATTTACAGTTGCTAGTTGCTTAAAGTGTAAAGTTTGTATTTCTTGAGTCTGTGCCATTTTTCAATCTTGGGCAGTGGAATTTTCACATTGCAAATGAGAATGTATATTAGTAGTCAAAGCTCATGTGATTTTACTACCATCACAATTATTGGTGAAACCGAAGAACGAAGAAATTACCAAAGGAATTATCTGGAATTATTATGATGGTGAAGATGGTGAAACTACACCGAGATTTGAAGCATTATTAAAAAAAAGTTTGAAGATAATCGTTTCGCAAAAAGCATTACCAAAGGAATTATACGAAGGATCGATTATTCTTTGATACGTATAAAAATCAACGATGTAGATATTGTACAAAGTGGAATGATATCGCCACTTGCCATTGTAAAGTATGTAGAATTTTTTTGGGATGATTGGGAATTTTGATCATTATAGGAACGTCAACTTAGGTTGTTGTTTTTTATCTATGATCAAGACGATGTAAATAGTTGTGTCTTAATCATGGTAACGATCAGGAAATAAGTGTCTAGCAACTTGTATCTTAAGTCTTAATCTATTTGTTTCTTGATTTTTATTTAACAACAATTTACTTTCCTCTCACCTGATGATTAGCCGCTGGTTTTATGCGAATGAGGACTTGTTCGAGCGTGCATATCTATTCTGTCGTTACAACCATGTATTCATGGCTTAGCTGCCTTGTTGGTTTACGACTTTTGGTGAAAGTTAGAAGGTTCCTACTCTATATCATTCTTCATCCTAACTGTTGGTTAAATTCGAATGGGGATGTGATCGAACACACATGTCTAACCCTGCATTCCGAGTGTGTATGTTGTGCTTTAGCTGCCTTATTGAGAGTGGGTACTTCTGGTGAAAGATTGTAAATTAACAACCGTAAGCTTTCCATACAAAAACCGGGTACATACCATATTTAACTTTATAACTTGTTACTCCTTTGGCTTTATTTATTAGTGGTAGAGATGTGTATCCTTGCAAGCTTATGATAGAATAACTCATCGCCAGACCGGGTAATTTAAGCGAATTAGTTAACATGTTACCATATAGATTAGTTTGAGTGAATGAGTATTTTCATCTTCCTATTTCGTTAGGTGTTTGCGGTTGTGAACTTGTCATAGATTGAATAATGCTTTAACCGAAAAATACCTTAAGGATACATTTTTATAAACTTCTAAAGGCTATTTAAGGACAAGTAGGATTCAAGTGGGGGGATATTTGATGACATCAAATAACGTCTATTTTATAGCATCATTTATCCCATGATATTAACCCATTTTGTATAGTTATTGCAAAGAATTGTTACTTAATCGTTTATATTTGAGAATTGCAGTAATTATGGAGTAATTGGTAAAACTTAGCAAAAGGCGCGCATTCTGGAGCTTAAATGAAGATATTTTAAAGATTACTGTTCTGAAGACCAATACGCCGTATCCATCAAGGAAGATACGGCGTATCCGTGCCTGCACTCACAAAAGACCCCAAAAGGAATGAAGATCAATACGCTATATCCAGAGGAATCAATATGTCGTATTCAAGATATGGAATCAATATAATATTCTAGAAGATATCAAACGTGGTCCCTACTCCAAGAAATCCCTAATACGCCGTATCCAATACATGGATACGCCGTATCCAACCGACTTCCAGACCTTATAAATAGAAAACTCAAAAATGAGTTTTAAGTGTGCTAAATCATATTCTCGATACCTAAACCACAAAAGTCAATTTTCAGAGGAGAAAAAGAGCAGAAGAGGTCGAGCAACGTATTCAATTCCATAGGAGACATCGTGTAATTCCATATACTTTTGTAATCGTTTAGTTTTTGGTATCATTCATTAACTCGGTTAGTTTACCTTGGCTAATTTTTACTCTGTATTATTATGACGTTAGAAGCTAATACCTTCGGTTATTAAGCCATTATTATGAGATCCCTGAATGTTTGGTATTTGTTTATATCGATTCTTGATTTATCAATTAGTGCTTGTATATAGTTATCAATTTATACTGTTTTACAATTTTTTGTATGCGACCTATCATTCAACTGTATCTAGCCAAAGTGGACCAAGCGATCCTAGAGTCCGAGATAGCTTCTCCATATAGTATTCTACATCTAGAATAATAGTTACATAAGTATTGTCCTTCTAATCATGTCTTAGGATACGCACGCTTAACTAGTTAATTGGATATTCCGTATGGTTTAATTGATCATGTGATTAGCAAGTGAACCTAGAAAATTCAACAAATAATTGTTCTGAATCATTGATATGTTGGACGAAGATAAAAAAGAGAAAGGTGGACTACTAGTGTATAGATTCCATAAAGCGGTAAGTAGGTAAATGTCTCTATGAGCTAGGGGTTTTAACAATATCACTTTGCTTCTTAATCCGAAGATAGATTCATAATCAGCAAATTAAGGAGCGCTTTAATGCGATGCTTAATAGTACAGAATTAATGTGTCTATGTCTTAGGATGATGTAACGCCTAAGTCTTAAGAATGATATGCCACCTCGAGAGAAGAAATCATTGCACTTAATAAACAAACCAACGTTCTAATCAGATTAATAATGGTTAATATAACAAGTTAATAATGGTTAATACAGTTTTCTTATATAAGGTTCGACCACTCTTTTATCTTTTGTCTATTAGCTTACGTGGGTAACAGTGTCTTGAATTGATTGTAGTCACTAACCAAACCGTGCTAGTCTCTCAGGCTGAAAACCCTCCTTTTCCTGTTAGAATTAAAATTTAGTCTGACATAGGTTAAACATAGGATTAGAATAGAATTAACATAAATTAGATAACCAAGATATTAATTAAATTCATAGATTTAACCTCGCTCTCAGTGATCGACACCCTACTACTACCGATTGGGTACACTGCCTGTTAAAGTGTTGTTTTTGGTTGAGTCGGCAAAATATAAATTTAAAACTTGAAACAATAAAATATACACCACACAACGACACATCATTAACGCATGAAATATTGCAAAGTTTGGTTGTTTGTAGTGTAATAATTAGTTCAGGACCAAGAATGAAGAAAAAGACTAAATGTGCAAAGATATTTCGTTAAATGCACTAACGGTCGTTAAAAGAAGAATCTAGAAGAGAATCCAGTGAAGAATAAATGGACAAGGCCAAAGTGCGGTGCACTTATACCAAGTGCGGCGTAGTTCATGGCAGGTTAAATGCAATTGAATTAAATGACCAAGTACGATGCACAATTTTGTTTGTGCGGCACACTTTACCTTTAGTTACTCAAAAATCATAATGATTGCCGTTATTGGGCAACCCTTGATTTCCTCTTTTCCCACAACTGATGCACTATCCTCACCTATAAATAGGCCACAAAATTTAAGGCTAAGAGCATCTCAAATCATTCTATTATCATCTCAATTCACAACATCTTTGATCAAGAGAAGTATAGGAAAGTTAGGAAGAAGTTTTAGTAGAATTGTTGGAGTATCCTCTTAATCTTCATCATTCTGGGTTACAATCATCAAGAAAATATACTTTTGATCTTGGAAATCTCTGAATAGAAGTTGTTAGTTGAAATTCCAAGTTGTTATAATCATTGTTCGAAGGAAACTCTTGAAAATCAATATAAATTGCTATTGGAATCGGTATAAACATGTTTCTCTCCTTGAATATTATGTTTTCTGAATCTAACATGCTTGTTATATGTTTTATTGCTATGAATATGGAGTAATTTGTTTATGTTTATTTGGGATTTATGGAGTAATATGGATTAATTCAGTATGACTAATGATCTTTGGTTAATAATAAATATGAACTTGATATTTAGATATTTGGATTGTTGATCATCATTTGATCATTCACTAAGTTCGGGAATAGGTCGAAAGGCTCTGACTTGGTGTTTGATTTCTAGTTGTTTGTCTACGACAACTCAGTATTAGCTTTGTGAGAATTAGCTAATAAAATGACCATCATCGCAAATATATAAATGTTTAATGCTTAACCTCATGTCTAACGAACTTGGTTAAGAAAGTTTATATTTGTCATTTCTAAACATAAACCAATCTTTAAGCGTTTTTCATAATTAAGATTAAAGGCCGAAAGGATTCTTTACTATGTTAAATAGACAATCAACTTAATAAGCTACCTGTTCATTCCTTTGATTATACTTAATTTCATGAATTTATCATCATTCCAAGTTATCATCCATTACTCTTGTTTCCCGAATAAACATTGCTTTTATAATCTTGAAGTTGTGTTATCAATTATCTTTAGATCGTGACAGTCTACAAGATAATCCTTTTCGTAAAATACAATCGAGCTTTTTAGAATAACCAATCTCGTGGAACGACCTGGTCTTACCCTTAACCTATACTATAAACGGGGGTTTATACTTTACCCGTGTGTTAGTTGAAAATCGGATAAAACTAGAACTATAAATTTAAAGCTTTTATAACACATCAAAGTTTTTGGCGCCGTTGCCGGGGATTGAAATCATTCTTGAAATTGTCATTATTGTGTTACAAACTAAATTTTCAAAATCGCCGTACAGTTTTCTGGTAAATTGGACCAATTTTCTTCAGAAAGTGCGTCGCACAACACCATTGTACGCCGGTTTTTTCTTAAATTACAGCAAGTACGCCGTACTTATATCAAGTACGCTGCACTTCCTGCATTTTTCACAAACAAAACAGTTTTCAAAAAGAGAAGAGGAACATCAACATCAATACCAAAACCTCAAAAACCCTATAATTTGTAATTGACAATTTGGAAATGTGGAATTTATTCCTTGTATTCATAATTGTCGAAATCTTGTATTATCGTAATTTGAACATCAAAAAAAGAAAAATAAAAAAGAACTGTTTAACATCTTATTTGTTTGAAATTCTAAATGACTACATGTATCTATTGATTGCTAAGTGTTGCTTATTTAACTTTGCCTACCTACAAAATGGAAATAAAAACGAAAACTTTAAAAAACTTGAAGATTATATGATAATTGATATGTTTATAAACCTGATGCTTACTATGTTTTTTACAGATATTATAAAAATAAGAAATATAAAAACACTAAAATTAATACTTTTAAAATTTTAAAAACTAAAAATTTTAAAATTACAGTGCACTTATTCCATAGTGCCCCTGTTTTTCTGAAAAATCACAAAGGATTTGAAAAAACGCTGCACTTTCTCTAAAGTGCGCCACACTTACCTTTCTGGAACCAAACAAAATGCTTTTTTCTTTGTTTTTATACGAAAATTGCTTGAACAAAAAAATGCTATCTGTTTGTTGATAATATGTAAATGTAAAAAGCTATTATTATTTATTTTAACTAACCCACCAATGGTTGTTTTAATGTTGAATTATTTTATAAGAGTTATGGATCCCAATTCGAGCCTTGGAAAAATTTGCTTAGGAGAAAATGTTGTTGAAATATCGAGTGACAAAATTGAAGGATCTGGAGACTGGGATTCTCCAGAATATCAAGACACTGCTAACAGTGGAGGAAAAAAGGAAACAAAAGCTATGGTTTTTCACAAGATGGATACCGAAGAAGTTAGTGATAGATTCATGGCACCTTGTTTTATCAATGGACTGGAAGCATATGATGGGGAGATTAATCTTGAAGTAGAAGAGAACATGATCTCAAACGAATATGTAGTAAAAATTATGCCTGGAACATGAGGTTAAAAGAGGAAACAAAATAGTTAAGAAAGAGCTCATTGTTGCACTAAGAGGTCAGATCTATTTTATGAAGTTCATTATCAACCCTAATGAAGATGATTTTGAACTAGGGGTGATTTTCAGAAGATCATTCCTACGTAGGACCAAAGCAATTACTAATTTCAGGGCTGGAACTATTACAATATACCCTGATATCGATCCGTTCTTGGAAGATACTAAAGAATAAGAAAAAAACATGGATGATTAGGACTAATTTCTTGATTTTAACTTAGATGATATACCACTATTGGATAGAGAAGAACTGTTGCCGTTTGTATGCAAAATGTGGAAAAGTAGCCATAATAAGAAGAGGGCAATGGAGAACCTTAACTTGTTCTATCAAGATATAGGAACATCTTCGTTAACTGGGAGACATTTAACTCAGGAAGAAGCAGCAAAGGAAGCATTGGCACTCAGAATTAGCCAAAAGTTTGCTCTGTGAGAAGAGGTACGACCAGTACTTGAAACAATGGCTTATCATGACAAATACAAGAAAGTGCTAGATGAGATTTGGAAAGATAAAGTGGAATTAGATGGAATGATTGTGAATGAAGAAAAAGCAATAAAAAAGGTTAAAGGTGAGGTGTTGAAAGAAAAAGACGACCCCAGAGCATTCATATTTCCTATTTAGATTGGAGGGATAGGTTAACCAAATTACATTGGCTGATACTGGGTCGGATATCAATACCATGCCTTACCGAATTTATGAGCAGTTAGGAACAGAAAAAATGAAGAAGGTTGACAAAGGGATTACAATGATTAATCACACTCAAGCAAAAGCTATGGGGATACTCACAAATATTCTTTGTCAGGTGGGGGTCACTACCTTAATTGATATGTTTATAATCTTGGATATACCAATCGACCGTGATTGACCAATAATAGTTGGTCAGGGATTCCTGCGTACGATTGGTGGCATAGTCAATAATCTAGAGAGACTTTCCTTGACTTTTGATGGATTTTGTCATCAAACCTTCCATTCTGCAAGATCTGATGTTATGAGAAACGCAGAAAGTGATAGGGTTGACAAGGAAGAGTATGAGATAAAAAGGAATAAGTTTGGAGCACCGATATATGGTCTGAAACCTACACCATATCTGAATTGTAATGATCCAGCTGAGCGATTGTTAGCTATACAAACAGTAACTAACCCATTCTGGAAGATTAGTGTTTGGAAGAAGGCCGTTAGTTTCCTTGGTTCGTTACGAGTACCAAGTGTGGCGTACATCATGGCGGGTTAAATTCAATTGAATTAAATGACTAAGTACGACGCATAATTTTGTTTGTGCGGCGCACTTTACCTTCAGTTACTCAAAAATCATAATGATTGCCATTATTGGGCAACCCTTGATTTCCTCTTTTCCCACAACTGATGCACCATCCTCACCTATAAATAGGCCATGAAATTCAGGGCTAAGAGCATCTCAAATCACTCTATTATCATCTTATTTCACCACATCTTTGATCAAGATACATATAGGAAAGTTAGGAAGAAGCTTTAGTAGAATTGTTGGAGTGTCATCTTGATCTTCATCATTCCGGGTTACAATCATCAAGAAAAGATACTTTTGATCTTAGAAATATCTTAATAGAAGTTTTTAGTTGAAATTCCGAGTTGTTATAATCATTGTTCAAAGGAAACTCTTGAAAATCAATATAATTTTCTATTGGAATCAGTATAAACATGTTTCTCTCCTTGAATATTATGTTTTCTGAATCTAACATGCTTGTTATGTGTTTTATTGCTATGAATATGGAGTAATTTATTTATGTTTATTTGGGATTTATGGAGTAATATGGATTAATTCGGGATGACTAATGATCTTTGGTTAATAATAAATATAAACTTGATATTTAGATATTTAGATTGTTGATCACAATTTGATCATTCACTAAGTTCGGGAATAGGTCAAAAGGCTCCGACTTGGTGTTTAATTTCTAGTTGTTTGTCTACGACAACTCGATATTAGCTTTATAAGAATTAGCTAATAAAATGATCATCATCGCAAATATATAAATGTTTAATGCTTAACCTCGTGTCTAACAAAATTGGTTAAGAAATTTTATATTTGTCATTTCCGTACGTGAACCAATCTTAAAGCGTTTTTCATAATTAAGATTAAAGGCCGAAAGGATTCTTTATTATGTTAAATAGACAATCAACTGAATATGCTACCCATTCATTCCTTTGATTATACTTAATTTCATAAATTTATCATCATTCCAAGTTATCCTCCATTACTCTTGTTTCCAGAATAAACATTGCTTTTATAATCTTAAAGTTGTGTTATCAATTATCTTTAGATCGTGACAGTCTACAAGATAATCCTTTTTGTAATACAATCGAACTTTTTAGAATAACCAATCTCGAGGAACGACCTGGTATTACCCTTAACCTATACTATAAACGAGGGTTTATACTTTACCCGTTTGTTAGTTAGAAATCGGATAAAACTAGAACTATAAATTTAAAGCTTTTATAACACATCAGGTATCGAGAATATGATTTAGCACACTTAATTTTTTTTTTTGAGTTTTCTATTTATAAGGTCTAAAGTCGGTATCGATACGGCATATCCAATGTCTTGGATACAGTGTATTGGGGTTTTCTTGGAGTAGGGACCACGTTTGATATCTTCCAGAATATTTTATTCCCATATAGCTTGAATACGGCGTATTGCCTTTTTTGGATACGGCGTATTGGTCTCGTTTCCTTCGTGGTCTTTGGTGAGTGCAGGAACAGATACGTCGTATCTTCCTTGATGGATACGGCGTATTAGTCTTCAGAACAGTAATCTTTAAATATCTTCGTTTAAGCTCCTGAATACGTGCCTTTAAGTCAACTTTCACCAAGTACTCCATAATTACTACAATTATCAAATATAAACGATTAAGTAACAATTATTTGCAATAATTATACAAAATGGGTTAATTACATGGGATAAATGATGCTAAAAAATAGACGTTATTTGATATCATCAGCATCTCCACTAGTTCTTCTTCGGGTTCCTTCTTTGCATTCCTAACTGTCTCATCATTAGCCCCGCCTTCAGTTTCTTCCTTCCTATCAATCACCTCAATAGGTTTTTGATGTGTCGTCGTGCGTAGGTCATTTTTATTATCAAGTTTTTCATTTATATTTTGCTGACTTTACCTAAAAATAACACTCTAACGGGCATTGTACCCGGTCAGACGTAGCTTCGTTGGTAATTAGGGTGTCGATCACTAAGAGCGAAAGCATTAATCTCTTGGTTCTATCAATATTTTGGTTTACTAAATAAAGTTAATTTAAACTATGTTAATTCTAATCTATGTTAAACCTATGCTAAACCTAGTTCTAACGGATAAGGGGGTTTTTATTCTGAGAGACTGACACATGTTTGGTGGTGCCTTAAATCAATTTAAAACACAATAACACACGCAAGCAGATAATCAAAAGATAGAAGAGCAGTCTAGCCAAATATAAGAAAACTGTATTAACCATGAATAATCCAATTAAAACGCGGGTTTGTTTATTTTAGTGCAATGAGTGCTTATTTCAAGGCGGCATACCATTCAAAGATTTAGGCGGTACTTCTTCCTAAAACCTAGACACGTAGAATTCTGTCACAATTAAACGCATCCGCATAAAGCATCTATTTGTTGATTATAATTAATATTACGAGATTAATAATGGTGATCTTATAAACCCTAGCTCATGGTGACTTTACCTACTTACTGCTTAACGTCTCTTTATATACTTGTAGTCCACTGTCTGAGTCTTTACCAAAGGAAGAAGAACGTTATACTAGGTCACCTGCTAGAATAACTTTTTCCCTTAAGCGATTGGTAAAGATGGGTCAATATTTGTGATCCTATTATTCTAGATATATAAATTGCTGATATGGAGAGCCATCCTGTCATCTAGCTAGCTATATATTTTGTATTCTAGATCCAATTGAATGATGGCCGCATACTTAAGCACACAAACAAGTAGGAATTGATAAACATAATCAACAACCAACGATAAATTAAGCAATCAATATAAATGAACCAAACATTTAAATCTTCATAAACATGGCTAATACCCAAGGGTATTAGCCCTTAACCATTGTAATTGATACAAGAATAATAATCAAATTAATCAAGGTAAACTAACCGAGTTAAAAGAATGATACCAAAAATCAAATGATTATTAGAGTATAGGGATTACAAGGTGTTTCCTATGGAATTAGAAGCTTTCCTTGACCTCTTCTACTCTTCTTGTCTTTTGAAAATCGACTTCTGTGGTTTGGGTATCGAAAATATGATCAAGGACACCTAAAACTCATTTTTAGGTTTTCTGTTTATAGTGTCTGGAATAGGGTTGGTATGCCGTATTGGTTGAGGTCAATACGGTGTATTTGGAGTTTTTTTGGAGTAGGGACCACGTTCAATATCTTCCAGAATATTTAATTACTATATCTTGGATACGGCGTATGGTAGCTCCTGGATACAGTATATAGGTCTTTGTTCTTCGTGGTTTCTTGTGAAGTGCAAGCACAGATACGCCATATCTTCCTTGATGGATACGGCGTATAGAATGTCAGAACATTTAACACCCCTAAATTTAACATGCAGCGGAACCAATTGTTGGGTGTTAATTCATAGTACAAAATCATAAGTAAATAAAGAACGACTTGAAAAAGACGTTTGCAACATCGTTCCATTCATGAAAATTCAGAGTTTCAAAACATTGTCCCACATAAATGTTACCAAAGCCCCATTACAATTTTTTAAAACCATAACCATAAGCAAATGTATTTTTGAGGAACGGAACATAAAACAAGTCAACAAAATATTTTAGCGCAAGCTCCTCCTCATGTGCTCCAAGTCCTTAACCCTGATTACCTGAGATAAAACATGCTAAAAAGTCAACGAAAACGTTGAGTAAATTCATAGAGTTTATATGAATAAGTTAGAACACAAGCATAAATATTGATTAAATGATGAACTTGTTGATCATACAAGTCATTTTAGATAAATTGCATTAAACTCGTGACACCGATCCCATGGACGAAATATGGATCATTTTAGATCATGCATATATCTTTTCATATGCTCACAAACAATAATAATAATGCCCCCAGGCTAGGTATCTTGTCATATACCTAATAAAATCTCGAATACAATATGTTCGAACATTGGGGTCCCTGAAACGGGCGTATCCCCAAACACCGAACCGGGTTGTCAAGCCCATAGATCTATTAATTGTAACAGCGGCTACCCATCATAGGTAGTTGACGGTTCACGATTGGGGTCTTTTGACAAGAGGTACTTAATGCAATCAAGGTATATATTCGGGTCCAGCATACATGGAAAACAACTTGTGTTCAATTTGATAAAGTAGCATGTATCTCCCTCGCGGGGTTTAAGAAAACATTTAAAGTTATAAAGGCGAGGCTATGAACTCACCGTAAGTAGAAGATGATCGAGCGAGAAATCAACCAAGAGATGAAGTGCCAACGATTTAGCCGCGACCTATAAGACGTGACGCGACTTAGTATTATAAGAAAAGAAAAATAGATACATAGAAATAATATACAAAATCATGAGTTATATTTCTAAGATATGCGTGGCATTGCACAATGACTTAACCAAGGTATTCATACTCTAAAATATGACCACTAATCTGACCTTATAGGTAAATAAACATCTACTAAGTTTCTTGTATTAATTCTTGTTTTACTATCATGGTTGTATACTTTTTATGTTTTAAGAAAAGACGTAAAATCAAGTTTCTGATTTTGACTTGTATTTATGAGTCCATATCTACTCATCTGTAAGGGCTATGAATATAGGTTTTCACCCCTAGAAAGGTACTTGAGTCTAGTTTCCAGAATGTTAAACCAATCAATCAAACCATTTACCAATCCACGAGAAATGGGTTTTTGCTAACCATAACTCAAAACAGAATGTTAACTGAATTTTTATCGTTTACGGTTTCGTCCATAAATCCTATTCTATAATATCTTTTAAGGTGATTCCACTTGGAGGTGTTAGCCTAAGATGTCTACTACTGTGTCATGCTTTAAAACCCAACACTTAAGTGAAAAATTCTGGAATTAAGCTCGTTTTCCAAACAAAGGTCCAGGTTTGACTAGCTATCGTAAAACGGTCATATCTCCCTCATCCGGAATAGATGCATAGAAATAATATACAAAATCATAAGTTATATTTCTAAGATATGCGTAGCATTGCACAATGACTTAACCAAGG
>BQNB010086392.1:2150-28202 GCA_026074375.1 Tanacetum coccineum | reverse complement strand
AAAAGGCCACACAAACTTAAAATTCATGTGGCCATTGGATGATCAATAGTCACACAAAATACACATTTCTTCACTTTAAACAGTATATGGTCACACTTATTAACACTTTTGGCCACTTTATACTTAATTGTATGTGACTAAATACCCAAAACAAACATGCTTTGTGTGACTATATATTACCAAAGGTCACATAAACATAACATTCATGTGGCCATTGGATGAACAATAGTCACACAAAATACACTTTTACTTCACTTTAAACACCATATGGTCACACTTATTATCACTTTTGGCCACTTTATGCTTAATTGTATGTGACTAAATATACAAAAGAAACATGATTTGTGTGCTTGTACATTATTTATGGTCACACTTATTAACACTTTTGGTCACTGTTTTTTAATGGATACGGACACTAACTCAAAAATGTGACCATAAACACCCTACGGTCGCGTGACCTTTTGTCACACACATTCGAAAATGCATGTGTGACTATATGTATATCGTCACACTTTTTTGGTGTAGCCAAATCCACACACTTAGAAGTGGGGAGGACAACATAAAACTAAAGGAATTGATGGAACTTTGTACAAAATTATCTGAAAAGATTCTTGATAATAAAAACATAAAGAGTGACTTAGTGAGAAAAAGAAATGAGAGAAATAGTGAGCTAAAAAATAGAAAGAGAGCCGTGTGATATAAAAACAGATAGAGTGAATTGGTGAGGAAAAGAAATGAGAGATATAGTGAGATTAAAAACAGAAAGAGAGCTTGTGAGAATCACAATTGATGATGGAAATGCTTTTTGGAAAGAAATTAGGGTTAATACCGGTGTCTTAAAGTTAATGCTGCTCAGCTTAAAACTTAATGCTGCTAAGCTTAAGTTAATGCTGTTAGGCTTAATTTACTGCTGCCCATATTAGTTTATGCTACTAGGCATTCACTTACTACTGTTAGGCATAAGTTAATGCTGTGAGGCATAACTTCCTACCGCTGGGTTAGTTAATACTGTTAGGCTTAACTTAATGCTGCCAGTTCAAGTTAATGTTGTTGAGGGTGAGTTCATAAATACTTTGATTAAGAGTTTCAATCACTCATTCATTCAATTTTACACCTTGTTATCCTCTCTCACCTAGCTCAATTTCATCTTTAATCATCAAAACCCATCATAATGTCGACCCTAAAGTTTGCTGAAACTCACAATTTGGTTGCGTTTTTGGAGAAACCCGAAAAAAAGTAATGGGTTTGAGGAAATTATTGATTTTCTAAATGCAAGTTCTGTCCAATATGCGTTAACGGTCAATCCAACCATTTATACTACCTGTATTGAACAGTTCTGGACATCTGCTAAGGTCAAAACAGTTAATGGGGAACGACAGATACAAGCCCTAGTAGACAAGAAGAAGGTAATCATCTCTAAGACAAGTATAAGGAGTGATCTTAAGTTGGATGATGCTGAAGGAACAGATTGTCTACCCACTGCTACCATTTTTGCAGAATTGGAAAGAATGGGGTATGAAAATCTTACTCAAAAGCTTACATTCTATAAAGCTTATTTCTCATCCCAATGGAAATTTCTCATCCATACCATACTGCAATGCCTTAGTGCTAAGACTACATCCTGGAATGAATTTAGTAGCACTATGGCATCTGCTATCATATGTCTTGCCACAAACCAAAAATTCAACCTTTCCAAGTACATTTTTAACAATATGGTGAAGAACTTGGATGGTGGGGTAAAATTTCTCATGTACCCAAGATTTTTGCAAGTCTTCCTGGACAAACAAGTAGAGGGAATGTCCAAGCATAAAGGGGTTTATGTTACACCTTCCCACACCAAGAAGGTGTTTGCTAACATGAAGAGACCATGCAAGGGTTTTTCTGGAAGGGTTACACCACTATTCTCCACAATGATGGTTCAAGCTACAGAAGACATGGGTGCAGATTCAGCTACTCCTACTGATTCCCATTCCACACCCATTATCACTCAACCATCATCCTCAAAACCTCAAAAGAAAAAATCAAGAAGGAAACAAAGGAAGGACAATGCTCCTACAAAGCCTCCTACTTAAGAGACTACTCCCGAGGAACATATCTCTACCCCTTCTGATGATCCACCTCCAAGTGGTGAGGATAGAATGCAACTTGCTGAATTGATGAGTTTGTGTACCAACCTACAGGAGAAGGTCCTTGATTTGGAGAAAGCCAAGACTACCCAAGCAAAGGAGATTACTAGTTTAAAGAAGAGAGTCAAGTAGTTGGAAAAGAGAAGGAAGTCAAGAACTTTAGGGCTAAGAAGGTTAAGAAAGGTTGGTTCCTCTAGCAGGGTAGAATCCTCTAATGATGCCAGTTTGGGTGCTCAGGAGGATGCATCCAAACATGGGAGGAAAATTAAAGATCTTGATGCTGATGCAGAAGTGACTTTGGTGAATGAGACTCAAGAGATGAATGATGACAACCTTATGTTTGATACTGATGTGTTGGAAGAATAAGAAATTAAGTTTGAAAAGGTGGTTGAAGAGCCTGTAGTTAGTGTTGCTACAACTATAAAGTCAATTCTAGTTAGTCCTGCTGAAATAGTTACTACTGCCAGTGCCAGTGTTGTAATTCTAGACGAACTGACTCTTGCTCAAACTTTAATTGAGATCAAAACTGCAAAACCCAAGCCTGTTACAAATATTGCTACAACAGTTACATCTGTTAGACCAAGGACTAAGGGAATTATATTTCATGATTAGGAAGAACAAGTACCTGCATCTACAAAAACATTTTCTTCTTTACAATCACAACTTCCATAAGTAAAAGACAAAGGCAAAGGAAAAATGGTGAAGCCTGAAGTACCTTTGAAAAAGAAAGATCAAGTTGCTCTTGATGATGAAATGGCTAGAAATCTTGAAGCTTAGTTGCAAGCTGAACTTATTGAAGAAGAGAGGCTTGCAAGGAAAAAGGAAGAAGAAGCCAACATAGCTTTGATCGAATCATGGGATAACACACAAGCTATGATGGAGGCATACTTTGAATTAGCTTAGAGGCTACAAGCAGAAGAACAGGGAGAAAAAACCATTGAAGAAAGATCAAGATTGTTTGTAGAGCTCATGAACAGAAGAAAGAAACACTTTGCAAAGCTTAGAGCTGAAGAGATAAGAAGAAAGCTACCTACCAAAGCTCAAAAGAGAAATCAAATGTCTACCTATTTAAAGAATATGGCTGGATACAAACATAGTCAGTTGAAGAGCAAAAGCTATGATGAAATCTAGAAGTTGTTTGATAAGGAGATGAAAAGAGTAAATACTTTTGTGGACATAAATTCAGAAGTAGTGAAAGGTAGTGAGA
Source organism: Tanacetum coccineum (assembly GCA_026074375.1). Taxonomy (NCBI): domain Eukaryota; kingdom Viridiplantae; phylum Streptophyta; class Magnoliopsida; order Asterales; family Asteraceae; genus Tanacetum; species Tanacetum coccineum. The sequence continues at coordinate 24,869 of BQNB010086392.1, read as the reverse complement.
CAAGAATAGAGGAAAGTTCTAAAAGAGTAGGGGATGAACTTGAGTTTGATAAGTCAAAGAAGCAGAAGATAGATGAGCATGTAGAAGCTAAAAAAGATGATGATCCAGAGGAGGAAGAAATGAAAAAGCATATGGAGATAGTTCAAGATAAAGAGGAAATAGCAATTGATGCTATACGTCTAGCCACAAAACCTCCAATAATTGTTGAATATAAGATTGTTAAAGAAGGACAGAAGGGATTCTATCACTTGATAAGAGCTGATGGAAGTTCAAAAAGATATTCATCAATGATTAGGATGCTTTAGGGTATTGATAAAGAAGACTTAGAAACTCTCTGGAAGTTAGTTAAAGAAAAGCATGGAATAAACAGGCCAGTTGATGAATATGAAAGAGTGTTATGGGGAGATTTGAAAGTAATGTTTGAACCTAACATTAAAAGTGATGTATGGAGAAATCTATAAGGGTGCAAAGTAATTGTTTAGAAGCTGTTTGATAACTGTGGAGTGCACTTTGTAAGGTTTAGAAATCTACATATCTTTATGTTGGTTGAGAAAAGATTTCCGCCTACACCAATAACAATCTTAAACATGTTGAACAACAAGCTTCAAGCTGATCATTGGAATGAGATGTGTTATCAACTACTCAAGCTCATGACAAAGCAAGAAAGGATTAATGAAGTGTTTGAATGCATCCTCCTGGTGACGGTGAAGACTTTTAATGAAACTTGAAGATTTAGAATATGAACATCAAGTTTAGGGGAGGATTGTTGGGTTTAAAAGACTTCAAGATGATTCTTAGAGTTACTACTGCTCAGGTATATATTAGTGCTGTCAAGCATAACTTAGTGCTGCTGATAATACTAATGAAAAATATGCTAAGTAGTTAGTACTAATAGTATAAAGTTACTACTGCTAGTTACTACTGTTAGTATAATTAGTACTGTTAGTATAAAGTTACTACTAATAGTAGAAGTTAAGACTGATTAGAGATGAAGACTGAAAATATACTAAGTAGTTACTACTGCTAGTACTAAAGTTAATACTGCTAGTGTATGTTAGTACTGCTAGAGTAAACTTCTAAGTAGTTAATGCTGCTTGTGCTCAGTTACAAATGCTGGAAGGATTAATGTTGTCAGAGATGAGATCAAAGACATATAAGAGAAGAGATAAAGGTTGATTGAAGAAAAAGAATACTTATGAAGATAAGTCTCAATTATTTGTAAAGAAGATATGTATAGACTTATTTGTTTAAGAGATTATGTTTACTTATAAAAAAGATCATAATCACTTGACGTGTTTTGTAAGCCCATTAGGGTTTCCTTAGTGTATAAATGGAACCCTACGACATAGATCTAGATATCAGGTTTTCATATTAGTATTCATAGTTTGCATAGCAATCATAGTTAGTATTCATAGCTATTTTGTAACTCAAAATAGTATTCAATATATTGAAATTTTAGTAAAGATCTTGTTTTTATTGTTTCATTGTTGTTCTTGGTATTGCAAACTAGATTCCGCATAGTTTGTGATATTCTCAATCTTAGTTTCTACTATAGTTATCTTGGATCTATCCAATATAACTAAGCTTTAATAAGCTAAGTAAGATCTGCCAAGAAGGGATCAACAACAATAACACTTGTAAAGCACATGAGATAAATCTAGGGTATGAAACGTATTTTAGCCTAGACTTATTCAGTAGCTTGGTTACGAGATCACTGTAAATGATCTCCCCTATGTCAACCTCAGTCCCAGTGATGAGACTGACGCTAAAAGTTGCTGGATGGAGTTGACTTGTTCAGTGGAGGAGTAGTTCCCGTCGAGAACCTGAATCATAAAAGTGAACAGAATTCTCCAAGCCATGGGAAAAGAGTTTTTCAGGACTGGGGTTTTTTCTTGGTAACTCGGGTTGATGGAAATTTTGACCAATTATTTCTTCACAACCTCAGGTGCAGGATGAGCTACATATTTACCATTATTATAATCAAGGACAGTTGATGAACAAAATGTGTGAAAGTCAAGGGTCAAAGGTCTTTGCCCATTTAAAGCTAAAAACTTAATGAGGAATTCCTTGAGTGGGCATTTCTCAGGATCATCAGTTGGTGGAAAAGGGTCAAAGGCACCAGTAGTGCTCCAAAACTCCCTGAGGAAGTTCTGATAGACCACTGAGGGACAGTTGGTAAAAGCATTATACAAAAGACAATTTCACAAAAATTTCATTATAGGCTTGTAGGCAGGCACATTTGGTGGGTAGTTAAAGTTACCCACCACATTGTTGGTCTGAAAAATCACGTTGTCCACAATCATGTTTTTCCATTGAGGAGCATACTTGATTGTTTGTTGTTCTGCCATTTTGATATGAGTATTGTTTTGAAAACAAAAAATTTTAATGGCAGAATACCACACACCAGATGGTCACAAGTTTATTTCAAACTTGATCGCTGCCGTGAAATGCGTGATATGTTGTCAAAAGGGACTATACGAAGATGGATATCTTTGTATGGAACACGATTAGCCAAAACAAACGTTTAAAATTAGTAATGCAATGAATAACTGATTAAGAGATAAGATTTTTACCAAAAAATTAAAGAACACCCATACTTTTGCTTTGAGAGAGAATTTGAGCAGAGTTTATTTGCTTTTGGAAATTTGTGTGTGTTTTTGTTTTGAAGAAGGGTATTTATAGAGGGTGTGTGAAAAGATTTTGATTATTTTAAAAATTTTCATTTTTTGGAAAAAGTTAAAATTATTTTAGGAATGCATTTAATGCTATAACCCACTAGTTGCACGATTCCCTCTTTTACGGCTATAGTGTAGCTGTTTCGTTGTTTTTTACTTTTGCAGTCGTGACATATGGATAATGGTCAAGAGTCTTTTGATTAGACATGTTAGGAATAGATTATGTGCATGGGTGGTATTTGCTTAAATACACATATCATTTACCTAGGAAAAAGTGCCTAAAAGACCAAAAAACATACCAAAAATACATTGTATTTGTGTGTTTTGCATTTATATTGTGCAGGAAACGGATATCTAAGAAAAGGGATGAAAAATCAAGCCAAAACGGACAAAACCGAGCACGGAATGGAAAAGCGTGAAAAAGTCAAAGTCAACCCAAAAGTTAACAAGTCAAAGCCGAAGCCGACATCGAAGAAATACTTAATGGGCCAACCCGAACCCATCTAATGGGCCGGGTCAGCCTATTAATGTATTAAAAGACCAAATATTAAGCTTATTTAAGCTTTTGGGCCCAACTCCAAAACAAGCCCAACAAGCCAATAGGCCTGTTAAGACTTAACAACCATCCATTAACTGTTGTTAGTTTTATAACACCACCAAGGACTAGCCGTGTAATATGACATACCAAATTAAGGGGCTTTTCTTGCCAACTCCCTTATCTCTTTTACACCACAAGGACTAAACTTGCAACCACACAATACACCTTAGAGGACTTAAAGTGCCAATTCCCCAAACTTTTACCCTGCTCCCTAAAAATCCTTTTCCCACCTAAATGCCCAATCACTATTTACCTGTCTCTCTCAATTTCCTCTGCAACCCCATGACTAACCCCCACCCATGTGACTCTCCAGTGCCAAAAACACCTTGGAAATCCCATGTTATTTCATTGGCTGTTAGAACTAAGACAAGGAATCAAGGGCTTGGATTCAAAGGCGTGGTGACCAAGAAAAATAGAAGGCTAGGATGAAGTCTTGATACCTCTCACACAGAAAACATAACAAGCACACCTCAAAAGGGCTCCTACGACTATATAAGTATTTGTGTTTTCACACAGTAAAGCTATCTAGTGTAATTTTAATGAGGAGTAGTTTAATTTTTTACTTTTTAAGTAATTTAAATTCTATCATTTTTACTTTTAAAAGCCTTGTACTTAATTTTCAAGATTAATGAAATTTATGTTTTAAAGTTTAAATTCTGTTTTTTAAGTTAATGCAAGTTTATGATATAAGAATCTGTTCAATTCAATTAGAGCATGGTAAATTCTGGATTGCCATGGTTTTAGAGCTTCTTGAGAAGCATTAGGTATGTTATTGGGTGTTTAAACTCAGACCAAAGACCAAAGGAACTTGTAAGTTCCTTAATTTCAAATTTTAGCATTTTTACTGTAGCACTGCTTATTACTGCTTATTTTTCCTTATTTTCTGCCGTCTAATACCTATTTAAGTTGTCATTTGCACTTTGATGTTTGCTTGTTATTTAAATTCTCTTGGTTGACATTTATCATACAATCTGTCCAAAAATACCAATAAGCTCTAGCTTATTGGTAAGTGCTTATTATCTGCTTAACTGTGCTTAAAAGTCATTTAGAGCTCATAAAATTAGTTTGTCTGCATAAGTTATTAAGAATTTGAGTTTTAATCTGTCTCTTTTGTCTTTTAAGTTAGTTTTAACTAGCTTGTAATTAGTCCTTATCTCTGTTTTTACAAGTTTTTCAAGTCTAAAATTTAGTTTTAAGGCATTTTCTAACTATGGTTTAATCTGTGATAATATAGCCTTGGTATGTAGCTTAAGTAGTTTGATTTTGATTAGGTGCTATTTAGTATGTTTTCATGATTGATTTTGTTCATAATGCAGTAGATATAGTTAGCATAAGTGTGCATTTGTAATTTGAATTTTTATCAAAATAGGTCTAGTGTTCAACTCTCATTTTCAAAAGCTAAAAGTCCATTTTTCATAAGCCATTTGAGTTTAGGTCTAGTTTGTTTTATGGTCCAAAATTTGTTTGTACAAGCTCTCTAGGGTGCATACTTAATTTGTTTTGGTTTTTTGTGGAATTTAAGCAGCTATTTCTGACTTAATTTTGGGGCTTAAAGTAGCAAATCTTCCAAGATAAAAATCAGTATATACTGATTATTAATCAGTATACACTGACACCTTTTTCAAGTGCTTATTTTAGCTTAATTTTTAATCCAATTTCCTTATTTCTTGTTTTTATGTGTTCATTGGATATCAAAGTTAATTTGTTTTCAGCTTGTACTTTATTACAAAAGCTTATTAGGACTTAAGCTTAGAGCAAAGTTAGCCAATTTTCATTTAAAACTGCTTGTTTTGGGACAACATCCATTCTACCTTTTAAGAGATTTTAAGCTAATTTTGTTAGGTAAATTGTAGTCTCTTTAGCTTATTAGGTATAGGAGTTTGTCTGTTTTTGCTTATTTGCTTTTCACCATTTGCTTATGTAGTAAAAAAAACCAAAATAAGTTTAGCTTGGTTTCCTTTTAGTTTTAAAGTGTAATCTGATTAGCTTATTTGTGCTGTTTCCAGCTTATTTATTAAGTTTCATAAAAATTGTCTTTTTTAAAAACTTTGTTATTTTTGCTTATTTTACAAGTTTCTAAAAAAAAGAAAAAAAATGTTTTCAAAAAAATGAGAGGCATGGGGGTCGAACCCATGACCTCCCCCTTTGCACACACCAACGGCTCAACCACTCTGCTGTTTACTTCAATTCATAATCCCTTTGCAACACATTTTTTTAAGTCATTTTAGCTTCTTTTGTCTTTCAGCTTATATTAGCTTATTAACCAGCTTATCTGGCCAGCTTTTTGTAATGTCTTATTTTTCCTAGGATTTAATTAGTATAAAGAATTTTCCAGCAAAATTTTTAGATTTTTAAATAAATATTTGCTTTTTTTAATAATTAATTTAGATTAAATTAGATTTAAATTCATAATAAATACAAAAATTATCAAAAAAATATAATTCTTTTTTTTTTAATTTTGTTTTATCATTTAGGACAAAGGAAAATTAAATTTGCATTCGTAGGGTCAAATTTGTAGTATTTGTTTTTTTTACAGAACGGGTTTGAATCCCGTTCTCGTTTTTAGGTTTAAATTCGTTATTTGCCTTCGTTCTTAGTATAGATTGCCTTTTACTTATTTTTCCTGTAGTTTTAGAAATCAAATCCAATCCCTAAATTTGTGTTATTCAAGCATTGATATCAAACCGACTCTCGATTTTCAATTCACGCCTCGTCGAGACACGACCCGGGAAGGTTTTTTAGGGTTTTGCTTTGGTTAAAAGTAATTTCTCTTTAAGAAGCCTCTTGGAATTTCTTCTTATTATTGATTTTGATAATTCTTATTATATATATTTATATTTATATTTATATATATAGTAAAGGTATTATTTTATGTTATTCTAGCTAATTCTGATACGATCATCGAGTCTCTTCCCATATTTCCTATCCCCGTCGAGGATAGTGGCTCTCCTAGGGAAGAGATCGATATATTTCCCGGTCTGGATGACTCAATACCACCGGGTATTGAGAGTGATGATTACGACTCAGAAGGTGACGATAATTCTACTTCCCTTCCCGAGTTCGAATCATTTCATGTTGATTATCCCAATTCGAGAGATTCAACCATTAATGTGGTGGAAGACATCCCCATTGATGTGCCTAATATTTTGCCCACCCATCCCACCCTTCATATGGATTTCGACTTCATTCCTTCTCATAATGATCTCGGATCCGATCTTGATGTTTATTCTCCTTGCGGAGATAGAAACAAGATTTACGAACCAGGGATATGCATTGAAGTCGAATCCACGAGATTTCTTGATTCTCTTTCTCCAGTGATTGATATTTTACTTCCATTTTCATCAGAAAATAAAGACAAAGTTTTCAATCACGGTGTTCTTGCTTCAAAGGAGAAATCTCCTCCTTTTTCATCACGTCGGGGCTTTAACGCTTCTAAGCCTTTTCATCATAAAAGCCCGATGTTGATTCATGGAGCGAACAATCCTAATTTGGGTGTTCTTCATCCCCATTTTTACCCCCCTTGACAAAGCTCAAGTATAGGGGATCGGGTCAAGCTAAGTGACCTTAAACAAGCGCTTCGTAGGTGGCAACCCATGCTTATCCCTTAGTGGTATTAATGAATAAGTGTTTTGAGTTGTAAGAAGGCTCGCCTCTACCTTTCTCGTGTTTTTGTGGTTTTATGTTGTATGTCCAGGATTGCCCAGATTTTGAAGCCTCTCGTACTCGTGGTTTTTATCCTTCGTTTACTCGAGCTTCAAATCCTCAGCTTTATTTTGGGAATCCAATATCCTAATCTTATCGACTAACGTTTATCTTTTAGCATACTTAATAAACGGCTTTAGATATACATAGAGACCCTTCTTAAAACATTGAGGACAATGTTTAGTTCTAGTATGGGGGGATCTATCGATTTGATTGTGCCTGCAGCCGTTGTTTTCACCTAATCCCGTTTTTACCACCAAAATACCAAAAAAAAGAAAAAATTTAAAAAATTTCTAAAATAAAATAAGTGTTTTGTCATAATTTTGACTTTCCTGTTGGGTAGAATAAGAATAAATTTTGACTCGATCCAGCGTGTTGAGCTCTAGCTTGTTCCTTAACTTTTAGACTAAGCATTCGCGAATCTTTGGGAAGAACGAAAAATGATAGAGTTAAGTATGAGTTAGATGCTAAACAAGGATTATTTTGAAATCTTAAGAGCTCATAAGTGTAATTTGTATCTTTTTTCCTATAAGCTCCTAACCGGACTAATAATACGTGCTATTTTTGAAAATTAAACTTAAATCGACAATTTTTGAGATGTAGTCAATAATATTTTTTGTCTTAGTTTAAATTTATACTTAAATTTTCCAAAAAGAAGTCTTCTTTATATACCGTGGTATAAAGTTTAATGAAAAAAAAATGATGAATAAGGTAATAATATAAACTGTAGGCTAATAAAATTTTACTGCCTCTTGCCAGCTCATAACCGATGTGGCAGCCTTCAAAAGAAGGCCCATAGTCAGAATAATAATCCGAGACTGATAAAAGTTTGTTGCATCTTGCCGGCTCACAACTGATGTTGCAGCCTTCTAAAAGGTCGAAGATTTCAATTGCATCATGGTTATGTTAATGTTAAGTGTAATAAATATGATTTAATAAATATAGGGAAAATCTCTTTTTTTTAAATTTAAATATGCTTTCGAACTAAGACTATTTCATTATAAGTTGTGGTTTTTCTAATAAGCTATGTATAAACGGGAAACCTAAGAGTTTTTAAAACCGAAGGTCTGCGAGTCTCGATACTAGTCTCTGTGGGGTGTCAAAAGCCTGGTCACTTAGCCGCAAGGTTGGGATGCGCCGAGACGAAAGTCGCTACATGGGATGATCTCGCCTTCAAACTCATTATTCTCGGGTGGAACGTGAAGCATAGAAATTTTGCAAAAAGTTGATCCATGGTTGAAATTCGAAATGGCACATTCACCTAAGATATAATAATTGTCGGGAGTGAAAAGTTCACAAGTTACAAATATGAGTAGTGTTAGCATCTTAACTTATATTTAACGGTGATTTCGTTTTAAGCTTGGTTTGGAATAAGTGAAAAGTCGGGAACGATGAATTTATCCTTTTTGGGGCATTTTAGGATTGAAATGTTTCTTGTTCTATGATCCCTAAAAGTTATGAAATAACGAAAGTCAAACATGTTAGTTAGTTGAGAAAAAGAAAAAGGAAAAATACAAAAATATTAGTGGTAGTTAGTGTAAATATAAAAAATGGTCAAAACGGGGCTTTTCTAAACTATTGATTCTTTAATTCCCCTCGATGAACACTTAGCTACTTTTCGAGGTAATTAGTCGAGGGGGATTGAGATTCTTAGTTTTCTTAAGTGTTTACTTATAGCATTGCGTGAAGACACGGCAATATCTTAGTATGGGGGATTTTGGTATGTGCTTAAATACACATACCATTTACCTAGGAAAACGTGCCTAAAAGACCAAAAACATACCAAAAATACATTTTATTTATGTGTTTTGCATTTATATTGTGTAGGAAACGGATATCTAAGAAAAGGGACGAAAAATCAAGCCAAAACGAACAAAACCTAGCACGGAATAGAAAAGCGTAAAAAAGTCAAAGTCAATCCAAAAGTCAACAAGTCAAAGCTGAAGCCGACATCGAAGAAATACTTAATGGGCCAACCCGAACCCATCTAATGGGCCGGGTCAGCCCATTAATGTATTAAAAGACCAAATATTAAGCTTATTTAAGCTTTTGGGCCCAACTCCAAAACAAGCCCAACAAGCCAATATGCCTATTAAGACTTAACAGCCATCCATTAACTGCTGTTAGGCTTATAACACCACCAAGGACTAGCCGTGTAATATGACATATCAAACTGAGGGGCTGTTCTTGCTAAACTCTCTTATCTCTTTTACACCACAAGGACTAAACTTGCAACCACACAATACACCTTGGAGGACTTAAAGTGCTAATTCCCCAAACTTTTACCCTACTCCCCAAAAACCCTTTTCCCGCCCAAATGCCCAGTCACTATTTACCTGTCTCTCTCAATTTCCTCTGCAACCCCACGACTAACCCCCACCCATGTGACTCTCTAGTCATACCCCACTTCACAAAACCTCAAAAACAACTTGGCAATCCCATGTTATTTCATTGGCTGTTAGAACAAAGACAAGGAATCAAGGGCTTGGATTCAAAGGCTTGGTGACCAAGAAAAATAGAAGGCTAGGATGAAGTCTTGATGCCTCTCACACAGAAAACACAACAAGCACACCTCAAAAGGGCTCATACGACTATATAAGTATTTGTGTTTTCACACAGTAAAGCTATCTAGTGTAATTTTAATTAGGAGTAGTTTAATTTTTACTTTTTATGTAATTTAAATTCTGTCATTTTTACTTTTAAAAGCCTTGTACTCAATTTTTAAGATTAATGAAATTTATGTTTTAAAGTTTAAATTCTGTTTTTTTTAAGTTAATGCAAGTTTATGATATAAGAATCTGTTCAATTCAATTGGAGCATGGTAAATTCTGGATGACCATGGTTTTAGAGCTTCTTGGGAAGCATTAGGTATGTTATTGGGTGTTCAAACTCAGACCAAAGACCAAAGGAACTTATAAGTTCCTTAATTTCAAATTTTAGCATTTTTACTGTAGCACTGCTTATTTTTCCTTATTTTTTGCCTTCTAATACCTATTTAAGTTGTCATTTGCACTTTGATGTTTGCTTGTTATTTAAATTTTCTTGGTTGACATTTATCATACAATTTGTCTAAAAATACCAATAAGCTCTAGCTTATTGGTAAGGGCTTATTATCTGCTTAACTCTGCTTAAAAGTCATTTAGAGCTCATAAAATTAGTCTGTCTACATAAGTTATTAAGAATTTGAGTTTTAATCTGTCTTAAAAATCCCTTTAAGAAATTAAAGGGGTGTTTGGGTTAACTGCCAAAATAGGTCAAAAGAGGTTAAAAGTCTCTTTTGGCTTTTAAGTCAGTTTTAACTAGCTTGTAATTAGTCCTTAGCTCTGTTTATGCAAGTTTTTCAAGTCTAAAATTTAGTTTTAAGGTATTTTCTAACTATGGTTTAATCTGTGATAAGATAGCCTTGTTATGTAGCTTAATTAGTTTGATTTTGATTAGGTGATATTTAGTATGTTTTCATGATTGTTTTTAGTTCATAATGCAATAGATATAGTTGGCATAAGTGTGCATTTGTAATTTGAATTTTTATCAAAATCTGTCTAGTGTTCAAGTCTCATTTTCAAAAGCTAAAAGTCCATTTTTCATAAGCCATTTGAGTTTAGTTCTAGTTTGTTTTGTGGTCCAAAATTTGTTTGCACAAGCTCTCTAAGGTGCATACTTAATCTGTTTTGGTTTTTTGTGGAATTTAAGCAGCTATTTCTGACTTAATTTTAGGGCTTAAAGTAGCAAATCTTCCAAGATAAAAATCAGTATATACTGATTATTAATCAGTATACACTGACACCTTTTTCAAGTGCTTATTTTAGCTTAATTTTTAATCCAATTTCCTTATTTCTTGTTTTTATGTGTTCATTGGATATCAAAGTTAATTTGTTTTCAGCTTGTACTTTATTTCAAAAGCTTATTAGGACTTAAGCTTAGAGCAAAGTTAGCCAATTTTCATTTAAAACTGCTTGTTTTGGGACAACATCCATTCTAGCTTTTAAGAGCTTTTAAGCTAATTTTGTTAGGTAAATTCTAGTCTCTTTATCTTATTAGGTATATGAGTTTGTTTGTTTTTGCTTATTTGCTTTTCACCCTTTGCTTATGTAGTCAAAAAAAAACCAAAATAAGTTTAGCTTTGTTTCCTTTTAGTTTTAAAGTGTAATCTGATTAGCTTATTTGTGCTGTTTCCAGCTTATTTATTAAGTTTCATAAAAATTGTCTTTTTTAATTTTTTTTTATTTTTGCTTATTTTACAAGTTTCTAAAAAAAAGAAAAAAAATGTTTTCAAAAAAAGGAGAGGCATAAGGGTCGAACCCATGACCTCCCCCTTTACACACACCAACGTCTTAACCACTCTGCTATTTACTTCAATTCATAATCCCTTTGCAACACATTTTTAAGTCATTTTAGCTTCTTTTGTCTTTCAGCTTATATTAGCTTATTAACCAGCTTATCTGGCCAGCTTTTTGCAATGTCTTATTTTTTATAGGATTTAATTAGTATAAAGAATTTTCCAGCAAATTTTTTCAATTTTTTAAATAAATATTTGCTATTTTTAATAATTAATTTAGATTAAATTAGATTTAAGTTCATAATAAATACAAAAATTATCAAAAAAATATAATTTTTTTTTTTAAATTTTCTTTTATCATTTAGGACCTAGGAAAATTAAATTTGCATTCGTATGGTCAATTTTGTAGTATTTGTTTTTTTAAAGAACGGGTTTTAATCTCGTTCTCGTTTTTAGGTTTAAATTTATTATTTGCCTTCGTTCTTAGTATAGATTACCTTTTACTTATTTTTCCCATAGTTTTAGAAATCAAATCCAATCCCCAAATTTGTGTTATTCAAGCATTGATATCAAACCGACTCTCGATTTTCAATTCACGCCTCGTTGGGACACGACCCGAGAAGGTTTTTTAGGGTTTTGCTTTGGTTAAAAGTAATTTCTCTTTAAGAAGCCTTTTGGTATTTCTTCTTATTATTGATTTTGATAATTCTTATTATATATATTTATATTTATATTTATATATATAGTAAAGGTATTATTTTGTGAATTAATGGGAGTGAGCATTAAATGCTTGTTGGGGTTAATTGAGTGAAATTAGAAGTGGGGGCCCATGACTATTGGATGACAGTTAGATAAGGAATATTTGTTCCTTATTTAATGTGTTCAGTCACCAACCTAGGAAATTAATTAACTAAATACTTGGAACATTTAGTTACTTCATTTAATGTGTCTCTCGGTGTCATGGGATTCATGTGGGTTTCAGGGAGATGGTTTTAAGGAGATGAATATACACCATACTAAATACGATTAATAAGGGAGACTGATTAATCAATATTCAACATGCCTAATTATGCTTTTAGTTTGGTAAAAGTAGGTTTATCCAGGGGTTTAGTGAAGATATCAGCTAGCTGATACTCAGTGGGGATGAAGTGTAATTCAATATCTCCTTTAAGGATGTGATCCCTGATGAAATGATATCTAATATCAATATGCTTGGTTCTTGAGTGAAGTACTGGATTGTTGGATATTGCAATGGCACTGGTGTTGTCACAAAAGATGGGTACCATCTTATAATGAATGTTATAGTCACTGAGTTGACTTTTCATCCATAGGATACTTGCACAACACCCAGCAGCACTAACATATTCAGCTTCAGCTGAGGACATAGCCACTAACTGCTGTTTCTTGGCACTACAACAAACCAATTTTCCACCAAGTATTTGGCAGGCACCTAAGGTGCTTTTTCTATCCATATTACAACCAGCATAGTCTGAGTCTGAATATCCTTTGAGATCAAAGCTTGAACATTTTGGATAATACAGACCAAGGGTTGGAGTACCTTTCAGGTACCTGAGGATTCTTTTCACAGCTATTAGATGTGATTCCTTTGGATTGGACTGATATCTTGCATATAGGACTGTGGAGAATTGGATATCAGGCCTTGTTATAGTCAAGTACATCAGTGACTCAATCATTCCTCTGTATGAGGTCTCATTAACTGATTTGCCAGCTAAATCAGGACCTAAGTTGTTTGGAGGAACCATGGGTGTTTTCACTGAGGAGCTATCATAAATTTTATATTTCTTGAGTAAGTTCTTGGTGTACTGTTCTTGACAAATTGAGATGCCTTTATCATCCTGCTTGATTTGCAATCCAAGGAAGTAGGTGAGTTCACCCATCATACTTATTTCAAATTTCTTTGTCATCAGTTTCTCAAACTGCTTACAAAGTTTATAACTTGTTGAGCCAAATATGATGTCATATACATACACTTCAACAAGGAGAACTTATCCTTTTGATTTATAGATAAACAATGTGTTATCTATTCTTCCCATGGCAAACTTATTTTAAATAAGGAAAGTAGAGAGAGTCGCATACCATGCCTTTGGTGCTTGTTTTAGCCCATAAAGAGCTTTGTCAAGTTTACAGACATAGTCAGGGAACTCACTACTTTCAAAGCCATGAGGCTGTTTGACATAAACTTCTTCTTTCAGTTTACCATTTAGGAAGGAACTTTTGACATCCATTTGGTAAACTTTGAAGTTCATGTATATGGCAAACGCAAGAAATATTCGAATGGCTTTCATTCTTACTACTGCTGCAAAGGTTTTACCATTCAGGAAGGCACTTTTGACATCCATTTGGTAAACTTTAGTGTTGCTCCCTGATGGTACATCAGTGGTTGGAGTTATCATTTGATCATTCTAAACGTTTTGTTCATGTGTCCCTTCAGTGTTGATTGGATCAGGAGGACCTTTAGTATCCTTAGTGTGAAGTATTTCAGGCTCATTAGGAGCAACTACTTTAGGGGCATGATTTTCTTGGGTAATTTCAGTGAGTGAACGTCCATGAGGAATGATGTAGTATGAGACATCAGAATCTACTTGATATTGCCAAGATGGGTCATCCTCTTGAAATTCATTAGGAGGATATCTAGAGGAATCATTAATTCCTATCTCATCTACTGAGGTATTGGTAAACCTGATAGCTTCTATACTTTCATCAAATGTTACATGATAAGTCTCCTTTATTTGTTGTCTTCTTATGTTATAGACTCTGAAAGCCTTTGAGACAGAGGAATATCCTAAGAAATATCCATCATCAGCTTTAGCATCAAATTTGCCTAGATGATCCTTGTGATTATGAATAAACACATGACATCCAAACACATGAAAGTAACTGATATCAGGAATTCTTTCCTTGAATATTTCATAGGAATTTTTATCATGTCTTTTGAAAATTATTGATCTATTTTGAGTATAGCAGGCTATTCTGACTGCATCAGTCCAAAAGTGCTTAGAAAGTACTGATCCATTCAGCATAGTTCTAGCAGCCTCAATGAGAGTTCTGTTTCTCCTTTCAGCTAAACCATTTTGTTCAGGTGTATAGGGAGAAGAGAAATTTTGAGAGATTCCTTTCTCATCACAGAAACTCTCAAGCTCATGATTTCTAAACTCTGTCCCATTATCAGTTCTGATTTGTTTGACCTTTACATCATTTTGGTTTTCTACCATCCTGATAAAAGACATAATCATTTCAGGTGCTTGACTCTTCTTCCTGAGAAAGTATACCCATGTGTACCTTGAGTACTCATCAACAATGACTAGGGTATATTTCTCATGATTTATGGACATTGGACTTACTGGTCCAAACAAGTCCATATGAAGAAGATGCAAACACTTCCTGATGGAGAAGTTTTGTTTAGTTTTGAATGATGCTCTATGGTGCTTCCCTTTTTCACATGTTGTGCAAGGTTTATCCTTTGAATAAACTGGTGAAGGAAGACCAAGAACTTTGTTTTGTTTGGCAAGTTTATTAATGTTCTTGAAATTGAGATGTGATAGCCTTTTATGCCATAGCCAGTTTATAGTTTCTAAGGCTTTGGCAAAGAAGCAGGCTCTATTTAGAGTCAGTGATGACATGTCAAGGACATATACATCATTTCTTCTAGGTGCTATCAGGACAATTTCTTTGTTAGAATTAAATATTGTTCTTTGCTTATCATCAAACTGTACAATATACTTAGCATCACAGAGTTCACTAATGTTAATTAGATTGTACTTAAGACCGTTTACAAATGCTACTTTTGTAAAAACTATACCCCCACAGTTTATTGAACCATATCCCTCAGTAATACAAGATGAGTTATCACCAAACACTACCTTAGAACCTGGATGCTCTACATATTTATGCAGATAACTCTTGACACCAGTTATACTCCTTGAGCATCCACTATATAGGTATCAGATGGGCTCCCTAATGTGCCTCTGCACAAATAATGAACTTGGGTTAGTTTCTTTTGTGAACCTACTTTTTGGTGGGCTCCCTAGCCTTTGTAGCCTGAATTTTCTCATGTCTTTTGAAGTGATCAAATTCATTATGGTCAGAGGTGGAGTGTATAGTGCTTCCACATGTATTACACTTTACCCTAATTAAGGACTCATTAGACTAAGAGGATTCAGCTAGTACTCCTCCTCTAATCTGAATAGCATGATTGTGTCCTGGGGTAGAGTGATCATAGCTTCTACTTTGCTATTAGGATCTGCTTGGAAGAAGATGCATATTGATAAGGCTGACCCTTGTAGTTCTCACTTCTTTTTAGTAAGGCAATATACATCTCATGATCTGAGGTCTATGATCCTCCCTTTTGCATATCATGGAGTAAAGAATCCTATAGCAATCATCAGTTGAATGATTGGTATAGTGACAGAGTTCACACTTAAATTGTAGCTTTTGAATAGGCTTGGGCATGAGTGATTTTGATGAGCCAGTACTCTGAACTTTGGGTTTAGAGTCTTGACTTATTTTAGATGAATCAACTTATTTGGATGACTCAGCCTTTTGAATCTTTGAATTTGATTATTGAGTTTTTTGGTCAAAGTGGACCTTTTCATCTATTAACATCTGAACAAGTTTTGTTAATTCATTTAATTTTGACTCTTTTTTAGTGTCTTTGACTTCATTAGGAACTAAAGGTGTGGTTTGCTTAGATTCATTAACAGTGACAGTTCCTAGAACACTTTCGTTAGAAGAATTTTGTGTTTCAGGCTTTATGTGTTTCATGATACCTAAGCCCGGTCTCTCTTTTGGAGAGTAGGGTTGAAAGTTCAATGGTAGTACCTCTGCGCTTGGTGAAGCTCCCTGAATAATTTTCAGGGGAGGTAGCGGAGTAAGGGATTCAGCTTCAAAATCTTTGGATGATTCAAGGATATTTGAAATTTCAAGACACTCATTGACAGCTTGACTTTCAGGGACTAGAATTCTTCCAGTATTAAAGTTTGAAAGTTTGTTGTTTGGATTGAGTCTCTCAACCCAATCTTTGGTTTTTGGAACCATTTCTTGGTCATACCCCATGGAAGCAGGAATGAAAAGATTTTCATTTTCATTCTTTTTAGATGATGACTCAGTGAGTAATTCACCACCAAGAACTTTCTTCTTTTGGTGAGGAATTTGCTCACTGATGCATTGACTATCCTTTTTTGAGCTGGTTAGCCATTTTTCATTAATCTTTTTCTCCTCTTTGAGTTGTTCTTGAAGAGCATGATTTAACTTTATAAGTTTAGTGTTTTGAATTTGAAAAGCGACAGCATCAAGCTTGGCTTGTTTTAAGATTTTAGCAATTCATCCTCTACACTTAATTAATTCTAAACCATTTTGTTATACTTAAGAATGTAAGTAAATCGTTGCTCTTCGAAGCAAACTAAGATCAATGTTGAATATACTTTAGGTAATTTTGCCAATCGCATCTTCATCTTAGAGAGAGAAAGTGTTTACCTTTCCATATTGATGTCCGACCCATTCACCATTACGAGCATGACTCTTTCCAACAGTGAGCTCATCATCAGCTAGAGCCATCTGTACGCTTGACCAAGTGACCGTTCGTTCCATAATCAAAGGTTTTCAACGACTAAACTTTGTTCTTGGTTTAAGGTCTTAGGTTTTTGGAGCTTGAAGTGACTTTGCGCTCAAGGAGTGCAAGCTTACTTTCATCTTTTTGATACACAGCCTGTAATTTTTTCTGAAACTTTTGACACTTGATTATTTGAGTTATAAGAAGACTGATAATTTTGGAGTAAACTTTGGTTGAAAGCTCTTAGACACTGATAAGTATTATTCACAGGTGATTTTGTCAAGAAGGTTCAAGACGTTTTATAAAAAAGTCACTTTCAAAATGACATTGTTGCACATTTATAAACATCAGTATTTTCATGCCTTTGACCTTATAAATTGTTTTCATCTTTTATAAAACATTTTGAATTTGCCAAAAGGGCTCTTTCATGATACTCAATATCTAAGTCTCTTAGATACTCCTCACTAGTCCTTTCATCTACTTCATCATTAGAATTTTCTTAGAAATCCTGAATGACATTATTAGAAAAGAAGGAAGTAGAAATTGGAGTGCTTGAGGGAGTGGAAATGAAGGCCTTTTTGGTGTTAGAATACCTTCTTTGAATTAGGTTGTCTTCATAGACAAACCTTCCATAGATATCTGCAAGGTCAAGGGTCTGAGTATGATTGGAATTCCTCAGTCCCTGAGAGAAAGTTAGCCATTTCTCAGGGAGACTATTCACAAAATTAACATTGATTTTATGTTTAGAGAGGTTAACGCCATAAGTGGCAAGCACATTGAGAAGGGTCTTATACGGTGTCGAGGTATTTTTTTTGACTATGACAGGATGTAATTTTTTAGGCTTTACGATTAATTGACATATTATTTTAATATGTCTATATATTGGTAATTTTTTTTATTCATTTAATTATTTTTTATTTTATTTTTAATTCTTGGTAACTTTTGGTTGTTTTAGGTTAATATCTTTTTGTAATTCTTATTTGGTTTCTTTATTCATTTTTTATTTTTTTTCTCTCTTTGGTTTTTAAGTTACTTTGAGAGACTTTCAGTGGACTTTTTCCTGAAAGTTTGATACTTAAGTTTCAGATCCATGATCCTATTTTCCTTGGTATCTGAGGGACCTTCAAAGCTATGAACCAAGTCAGTCCATGTTTCTTTCGCTAAAAAATAGCTAATGACAGATTCCATTATGTCATCTGGTAGACTGAACATAAAGAACTTTATCAGGTCCACGTGGTCATGAATACCACTCCTTTTCTCCATCAGGGGACCATTAGGACTCAGGCTTTAAGCCATACCTTCAGCTATTTTTGGCTGAAATGGACCATCCTTAATATATTTTAAGTAGTAGGGTTCCATTCCTACTAAGTAGCAAAGCATTTGCTTTTTCCACTTATTAAATTTTCCCGACTCTAGTTTAGGAGCAATAGCAGCGTAGCTACCTCCCTTTTTGTCAACTAGCTGGGGTACATCATTTACTGCAGCCATTTAAGGATCTAGGTTTTAAAAGTTTAAGTTCAAAAGTGTTAAGTAAACTATACCTGAGGCTCTGTTACAACTTGATGTTCCAACTTAGTAATGAACAATAACTATAAAGTTATATTAACAACTCAGGCATGCAAGTAAAGTAAACCAAATTGTTGTTTTTGAAAAGGATTGTGTTCGAAATCTAACAGCAAGTAAAAGACACCAATAAACTTTTCAACGATTAACTAGGTTTTATTTATTAAGAATTATACCCATTGTAAGCGAACTACAATGGGGCGATTGAATGACAATGTGTGTTGTGATCGACCTCACTAATAACTTTGCATAAACAAAAGTGTTTTATGCAAAGTTAACTACTATGCAACCAACTAAAGCTTGCTCAGGGACTTAGTAGATTTGGAGGAGTAGATGTGTGTTTGTGAAAGATACGACTTTAAATGCACAAACTTAACATCTAATCCTTTACAAGAGTTCTAGTTATACTACTTAGGTAGGGTCATACCTCTTGGGGTTGAGCACTTATCTTAGATCTAAAGGATATTAACATGTGTACTGATTTATCCCTATTTACAATATCAATTCAAAGTATCGGACAAATGCTCTTTCCAAGTACAGTTTCTTGACATAGAACTTGTCATATACCCACTTCAGGATAAAGTTGATTATGGATACAACTTCATGAATACCAAGATTTTCATTGACAATGAAAGCACCATCTACATAGTTAAGAATCCAGTGTTTCACTCAAAGACTAAGCACATTAAGATTAGACATCACTTTATCAGGGATTCAAATAAGAAGAAGCTTATTCAAATGATTAAGATTCACACTGATCACAATGTTGCTGATTTACTCACAAAAGCTTTTGATGTTGGAAGATTTCAATATCTAATTGCAAGTATTGGAATGCTTAACCTCTGAAGCATTGATTGAGGGGAGGTTAATTACTACTTTTGTTATAATTAATACCGTGAGATTTGAGAGAAAGCAAAAACAGATTGAGAGAAAAAGTAAGCTTAAAAGAATAGAGAGATGTGTGAACCAAAAACAGAAAGAGTGTTTAAGAGAGAAAAATAAAAGAGAGATGTAGTGAGTTCACAAACAGAAAAGAGAGATGTAGTGAGTTCAAAAACAGAAAAAAAGATTTGTGAAATAAAAACAGACAGAGTGCTTCAGTAAGCAAAAGAATTGAGAGATACAGTAAGCATAAAAACAGAAAGAGAGCTTGTGAGAATCTACATTGATGATGGAAATGCCTTTTGGAACAAAATTGAGGTTAAAACTGGTACCTCAAAAGTTAATATTGCTAGGCTAAACTTAGTACTGCTGGGAATTATTTAGTATTGTTAGTCTAAACTTAGTACTGCTGGGCATTACTTAGTACTGTTAGGCTAAACTTGGTACTGCCAGGCTACCGTTAGTACTGTTTAGGGCATAACATATTTTTGGCAATTAAATATAGCCGTTGAGATATTTCTGCCAAATATTTCGCTTATAGGGTCTATAATTTGGATAATTCTTGATCTTTCTTTCACTTATAAGCTTTCTTCAAGATAAAGAAACCATTTTATTCAGTGGGTCCAATCAAAACCCTTAAGCGCTGTCTATAAAATCTCAATTACCTTTGCCAAACTCTCATACTCTCATTAATGAACATTCACCCAGAACCCTTATCATAACTCAATCACTAATGGCAAATTTGGAATTTTGTGACAAACACAACATGGTTGCTTATCTAAAGAAACCAACTAGGAGTGAAGGATTCCAAGAGATAGTAGATTTTCTCAATGGTAGTCATATAAGGTATGCTCTTACTAAGAATCCTACTATCTACGTTCCTCTAATCGAAAAGTTTTGGCAGACTGCTACTGTCAGAACAGTTGATAATGAAGAACAAAAAATAACTGCTACGGTTGATGGCAAAGAATTCACTATTACTGAAGCATCTGTTAGGAAACATCTCCAATTAGCAGATGTAGATGGTATTATTGTTTTGCCAACTACTAAAATTTTTGATCAACTCTCACTGATGGGGTATGTTTTAATTGATGATAAACTAGCTTTTCAAAAAGGCAAATTTTCCCCTCAATAGATATTTTTGATCCATACCATCCTACACTGTCTTAGCCCTAAGAAAACTTCTTGGGAACAATTTAGAAGCAATAAAGCAACTGCTATTATTTGCTTGGCCACAAATAGAACTTTTAACTTTTCTAAATTGATTTTTGATGGTATGATGAAAAACTTAGATAGTAAATATAAATTTTTAATGTATCCAAGATTTATTCAAATATTTTTGGATAAGAACAAAAGATTCCTTAATCCCCATAACAGAAAATATATTGCTTCTAATTTAACTCCAAAACTTTTTAGCAATATGAAAAGAGGTTTTTCTAAGGAACACACGCCTTTGTTTCCAAGTATGCTAGCAATTCAAGCAGAAGAAGGTAAAGGTTCAGGACATCCCTCTAAACCCCAACCACCACCTTCTCCTGCTCAACCTGCTAATGAAGAACCAATCCCTAATGTTGTATCATCATCACACCAAAAGACTCAAATACATTGGCAAGCCTTAAACCAGGTCACTGAGTTACCTCACACTAGTGAGCCTATACCCAATGTACCAGATAAGGCTATCTATGAGGAGTGGGATGACAGAGTGGAAAGGGCTACCACTACTACTGCTAGCTTAGATGCAGAGCAGGCTAGTGGTAACATTAATAGGACCCAATCCACGGCAATACCTAATGTGCCTCTTCCTCAGGGAGTTGGTGCAGGTGGTAGTCCTAGGTGCCTAGAAGCCATAGGGGGTTCCATTACTCATACTAGGTCTGAGAGGGTATCTATACCACCCTGTGATTCACCTCTCCCAAGAGTTAACACACTTGGAAGTGATGAGGGCAGTATGATCCTACAAGAATTGACAGTTTTATGTACAACATTGTCTAAGAAAGTATAAAGCTTAGAGGCAGATTTGAAGCAAACTAAGCAAGTATATGGTGCTGCTTATACCAAGCTTATGATAAAGGTAAAAAAGTTAGAGAAGACTGTCAAGACAAGCCATTCCAGAAGGAAAGCCAAAATTATTGTTTCATATGATGAAAAGGCTTCAGAGGATTCTTCCAAACAGGGAAGGGTGATAAAAGAAATTGATCAAGATGCAGGAGTTACTTTGGTTTCTCCTACATAGGGAAAAGATCAACTTGAAGATCAGTTGGGAGTTCTTAGTGCAGCTAAAATTCTTACAGATGCAGCTAAAACAAATGTTCACACTTATACTAAAAGAAGAAGGGCAATTAGTACTGGCAATGGTGGAATTAATACTGCAAGTAGGTTGTTTAGTAATGTTGATGAATTAGTTAGTATTGTTGGTGCATCAATGCCAGTTAGTACTGCTGGTATGCTTCAAGAAGTTAACATCAGTATTCCCTCACCAGTTGTAATCAAAGATAAAGGTAAAGTTAAAATGGAGGAATCTAAAGATGAACAGATCAAGAGAACAAAATTATAGCAAGAACAAGATAGGCTTGGACATAAAGCAACTATGAGACTACAAGAAGAACTAGATGAAGAAGAAAGACAAAGGATGGCTAGAGTTCATGAAGCAGCTCAATCTTTTACTAAGGAAGAATAGGAAAACATTAGAGCAAGAGTTAAAGCTGGTGGAGCTATCTAAGAGACTACAAGTAGAGGAAAGGAATAAGTATAGGGAAGTTGATCAAGCAAAGATGCTTGTAGATCTTATTAATCAGAGAAAGAAATATTTTGCTGCATAAAAAGCTGAAGCAAAGAGGAAAAAGCCCATGACACAAGCTCAACAGAGGAATTATATGATTAATCACATCAAGCACATGGGAAGTCATACATTGCAGCAATTGAAAAGATATTCTTTTGATGAGCTCAAGGAATTATTTGAAACTACAATGAAGAATGTTAACACTTTTGTACCCATGGAGACTGAAGATAGAGGAAGAGCATCAGAATTAGTAGCTGGAAGTTCACAAGCAACCATTACTGATTCTACAGAAGTTAGAAGTTCTAAAAGGGCTGCAGAAGCAGAACTTGATCATGAAGGTTCTAAGAGATAAAAGACTAATGAAGCTTCAGGATCAGTTCAAGAACAACCAGATGAAGAGGAAAAAGAATTGTCAAAAGAGGATTTACAACAGATGGTGATGGTAGTTCCAGTGGAAGAAGTTTATGTTGAAGCCTTATAGGTCAAATATCTAATCATTGACTAGGAGGTTTACACTGAAGAATCTAGAAAATATTCGAAGATCATCAGAGTTGGTAACCATACAGAAGCATATCAATTCTTTGAGGATATGTTGAAAATATTTGACAGGGATGACTTGGTGATGCTATGGATTTTGGTTAAAGAAAGATTCAGTTCAATAGAACCTACTGATAA
>BQNB010086391.1:3235-28203 GCA_026074375.1 Tanacetum coccineum | reverse complement strand
AACTATTATTAAAGCAGTTTTAACTTAAAAACTTGACAGATTCATTTAAACTTAAAAACAAGCTAAACTAAGCTAATAACTAGCCACATTAAGCAAAATTAAGACAACAATAAGCACTAAAAAACATAATAAGAAGATATAATCAATTTGAAAGCATATAAAGGGAATCACTATTTATAAAGAAAACTAA
Organism: Tanacetum coccineum; assembly: GCA_026074375.1. Lineage (NCBI taxonomy): Eukaryota > Viridiplantae > Streptophyta > Magnoliopsida > Asterales > Asteraceae > Tanacetum > Tanacetum coccineum. Next base: position 28,013 of record BQNB010086391.1, on the reverse strand, counting down.
GGGCACAGGGTGTGCTAGTTGTGTTTCTTGTGTGAGGAGGAATGAACTCTTCATCCTAGCCTTCGAATCTTTCTTTCTTTCCAAGCTTTGTATCATAACCTTTGATTCTTTGCTTTGTAACTTTGTCCAATCAGAGAATAGAGGATTGCCAAGGTGGCTTGTCTTCTTCTGGGAGGTGGGATGTTACTGGGGATTTGGGATAGTGAAAGAAATGGGTGAATAGGATTTACCCTGCGTTTTAATGTGGTGACTTTTGGAAGGGATAATGAATAGTAACAAAAGGGCGCGTTAATATATGTTTGACTGGATCCAGGGTTAGGCATTGGACTTGGGCTTGACATATTATAATTAGGCCATGGACAGGATTAAAGGGTTAATGGTATTATGGAATTGATTTGTATTTTAGGCTAAGGTTTTAGTATAGATACAATGTTAATGGGCTGACCTGGCCCAATAAAATGGGTGTGGGTTGGCCCATTAAGGATGTATACGCCTTCGGCTTTGCTTTTCTGCGCTCTTTCCATTATCGTGCCCGATTTTGCATTTTTTGCTTCATTTTTCGTCCTTTTGCAGATATTCGTTACCTGCACATCATAAATCATAAAACACACAAATACAATGCATTTTTGATATATTTTGGTCATTTTTGGCTCGTTTTATTAGGTAAAAGGTATGTGTAATTAAGCACATACTAGGTGTCTTGGTTGATCGTGGGCCTAGTAACGCCCGACCCGTAATCTCCTCGGGTTTTGCTCATGTACTGCTCCATTATTTCCGTTATTGTTTCTCTTGCTTCTTCCTCTCATTGTTCCTCGATGTCAAAAATATGATCGAACTCTGGTGAATTCGATTCTGCGAGACTTGGTGTATCGAAAAACCTCCTTCTTTAGTGAAATTTTTGTTCCAAGATTTCAAAAGGTGAGAGTAGTTCTTTTGTAAAACTTCTTGTCATGCACTACCTGAAACAAATGACAATAAATCAGTAGGATATGTTCTGATGAGAGAAATCAAATGTAGAATCGAAACAAATAGACTTTTGGTCTGCTACTGTATCAGATGACGGATATGCCGTATTCAATTGATTTGAATACGTAGTAGAAGTCTGTTGATTGCTAGTACACCGTATTGAGTTCACAGAATACGCCGTATGTTTGGAAAAACAAATACGTCGTTTAGACAATAGAATTCAATACGATGTTCTGGGTAAAAGGTTTGATACGTCGTATCCAACTGGTGGATACAGCGTATCAGGTGATCAGTCAGAACAAAATACTATTTAAAAACAATTAAATGCTGGAATTTAAATAAAAAATTTTAACACATAATTCAAATAAATACAAACAGAATTAAATAATTAGATTACACTAAACTAAACTAATTAATGGTTATAAATACTAATAAGAATAAGGTTTAATTAATTCACTCCCCGGCAACGGCGCCAAAAACCTGATGTGCTGTCGTGTAGGGTCAATTATTTGATTATTAAGTTTTAAATTTATATTTAGCCGACAAACCTAAAACAACACTTTAACGAGCAGTGTACCCATTCAAGATGGAGTTCGCGGTAAGTAGGGTGTCGAACACTAAGAGTGAAACATTAATCCTATATTCTATCAGTATTTTAATTAGTTCTAATTACTTGTTAAACCTATGCTATATACGTTGTCTAATGATATAGGGGTTTTCAGCCTGAGAGACTGGCACATGTTTGGTGGAGACAAATATTAATTCAATACACAATAAAAACAAAAGAAGAAAATTAGAAGATAGAAAAGCGGTACAAGCCAAATGATAGAAAACTGTATTAGACATATTAAATCCAGTTCAATGTTGGTTTGTTTGTTTTAGTGCAATGATTTACTTATCTCGAAGCGGCATATCATTCTTAAAACTTAGGTGGGACATCATCCTAAGACGTAGACACGATTAATCCTGTCACAATTAACGCATTCACCATAAATATCCTCTTTAGTTTTAATTTTAATCTGATCTTAGAGAATCTTAAGCAGTGGGTTGGATCCTGTTTAAAACACTAGCCCAACGGGACTTTACCACTTATTGTTTGACGGTGTTTTATATACTGGTAGTCCACTATTCAAATCTTTATCAGTTAATTAAGAGCTATGTGTTGATGAAACATAAAGGGTCACCTTACCGGTCCAACTCGTACACAGAATCCTTATTATACCTATTTGTATCACAGAAGAACAGACGTGAAAGACAGCGAAAGGGAGAGAGCGCGCAGTATGCGTACGACTGTCATCACGTGAGTCGCGGAGTCACAAACAGTATTGTGTAGAGTAAATAGAGAGTCAAAGATAGCAGGTGACTGAGGTCCTTATGCTCGTGTAGACTTATGATATCACCGTAGATTATCTCTCGCTCTGTGCATGTAAGTGTATGAGAGTAATCAGTGTTCTACTAGGACATAAAGATCAAGATTATGTTGCACCTCTTATAGCGTTGACGAGGATACTGACTATTCGTGTTTAGTTCTAAGATGAGAGAACGGCATAAACAAGTAAATTTGGGGGGGTGGTGATAAACATAATTAAACAATCAACGATAAATTAAGAAATTGATTTTAAAACAAACCAAACATTGAACTTTCATTAAGATGGCTAATACCCGAGGGTATTTGCCACAACCATAGTAATTTTACAAGTATGTAATCAAACAATTTAAAATCGAAAAATTAAAGAGAGTAAAAATTACACGATGTCTTCTATGGATCCATGATCAATGCTTGACCTTGGTGGCTGATCTTCTCTTCTAAAATTCATCTTTATTGAGTATGGTATAAAGAGTATGATATTGCACACTAAAAACTCGTTTTTGAGTCTTCTGTTTATAATGTCTGAAAAAGACTCGATACGCTGTATCTAGCAAGGTCGATATGGCGTATTGGGCTGGATTCCTTAGAGTGCGTGCTACATTATCAATCAATCAGTGATATCTTCCTTAATTTACTTGATTTACTGTATCTTTGAATAGTTATCTTCATGGATACGGCGTATGTAAACACAAGGGATACGCCGTATTAGGAATTGGTCAAATGCGTTTTCTAGTGAAGCTTAAGCACTGATACGTTGTATCTCTTTTGCTGGATACGGCGTATTGGTTAGAAAATCAGTAATCTTCAAATGTCTTTGTTTTAGCACCAGATTATGCGCTTTTTAGCTTGTCTTCACAAAACACTTCTGAATTACTGCATTTATAAACTTTAAAGCAATTAAGTACCAAATAATGCAATAATTATATAAAAGTAGGCAAAAGAGATGAGATAAATGATATAATAAAGTGACGTTATTTGATGTCATCAGTATCCCAACCTAAATCAACCATTTATAATATATCGCGCGCTTATAGTCCTCCGAACCTATCGCCTACCAGCTGAAGCTACATAGTCGGCTAAATAGTGTGGTGCAAGAGTTCACATAGAGCTTTGCACAAATAGATCTCATAGTATTTGCATAGCATTCCCATTGTGTTCACATAACATTCATATACGCAATCATAGGCACATAGCATTGTCCCAAGAAATAAAGGTTTAGCACAGTAGTAAAAGTAGTTGAAATAAGTTTTGAGTATCATTTTCCCCCAACGGAAAAGAGTTTAAAAAGTGTGGCTACGAGAACTCACCTTTATGCAAAGTGATAAGTAGCTGAGGATATGATCAAATAATTATATGCAACGACATCTAGACTCGACCTAATCCAGTTAATGTCCAGTTTTAGATATATGTTTCTTAATTGTATGTTTAAGGTTGATGCATAGAAGTCAAAATGTGCGTTGTACGATCACTTTTAATGTTATTGGTTGCGTGATGGTTGGTGATTTAGACTCGAAGAAGATATGCCGAAGTATGTATGTTAGATAGTAATGCTTATGCTACTTAAGAAAATGGATGAGTGAAATATCAAGACTTAGATAATAGTTATTAATAAATATGTTTCGGTAATCTATCCGGCAGTCTTAAGTTGCCTAGTTTAATTGTATTAGTTATGAAAAGTGACATGTTTTAGTTGCGCTAAATCATTAATAGAAGTCTTATAATTTATAAAATTATAAAATATATTTTTGTCTTTTAGTCAGTTTATTAAAATAATAATATTTTTATTTATTTCGTCCTTTTTTAGATTTCTAAGAAATTATGTGTTTAGTAAAATATTCTAAGTATAATATTTTTATGTAATTTTGGCATAACCCGTTCGTTTACAAGACGTTTCCAAGGTTTTTAAACCTCGTCTTTCAAACACTTTCCCTTAATTAAATCCATTCTGACAAAATGACCAAAAATCCACATTTCAGGTTAATTATCAAGACGTGATGCGTATTTTGCTTTAAATATATTTTGTTCAAGTTTTAAATTTATAAAACTCGATTACCAATACACGCACTAACGGGTAGAAAACCCGGTCGTATATAGTGCAGTAGCTTGGTAAATCCGAGGTCGTCCCAAGAGCTAAGGTTAAATAGTTTAATTTGATTAATGTCACGAATTGAAAATGGTTTTTAAGTTTAATTAGAAGAACTACAAAAAGTAAATGCAACAAAGTAAAAAGATAGAAGGTATTAGGTAGAAAGGTGTGCTAACCTAACCATTTTATTACCAATACTATGATTACATTTTTCTGTGCAATGTTCAATTATAAGTTCCATTAGTGGTTCTAAAGTTGACAAACCCGAATCTTCATTTAAGGTCGGTCCTATGCTTACTCTGTGATCCCACATTCCCCTACGATCACACGAGCAGGGCATCCAAGCTTGTAGTGGTAAAACCCCAACTATCCTTAAGACCAATCTATAATCTAAACCGATTATTAACCCCCTCTGAAAGAGTTCCCATATTTATTTAAATATTTAATGTGACAAAGGCGATAATTTGGTTAATTCCTATTCTAGGGATAGATGTCAAGCTACCCTAGTACCCCATGAATCCCAAGTTCAACATGGTAAGTCTAATATCCTGATTAATAAGATCTAAGCCACCCTCTATACTACCAAAACATGGAGATCAATGAAAGGCTATAAGGATATATAACAGAACCATAATTAAATAGGAAATCATAATCACAACACTAGTAACTACATGGTTAAGCCAGCACTAGAAGTGCTTAGCCACTCATAGAAACAACAATGCAAGAATTAATAAATAAAGACATGGATTGAATCATCATAATCCTTACAAAGAATAAAATGAACGATTGAATACAATAAGTATGCTAGTGGCTTCTCCCTTGGACCTTCAGATGAAATGCTTCGAACCTTAGGGGTTTGGTTCACCCCTTAGAACTATGTGTGAAGTGGTGGTGGTGGTGAGTGATGCTGAATGAGCCGGATGAGGGCTCTATTTATAGGCTTCAAAAGGTTTACGGCGTAACCTTTATGGGATGTTACACCGTAATCTTGCTACGTAATCCTCCCATCTTTTAGGCATAAAAGGGTGTTACGGCCTAACCCTGTCGCATATGTTACGCTGTAATGCTGAGTTAGACACATCATCTCTAGTATATTTGAATGTTGCGGCGTAATCTTGGAGAAACTTTACGCCGTAAAGGGTGTGATGACTCATTTCTTCGTTGGAGTATGTTACGGAGTAATCCTTCGGGGATGTTACGCCGTAAAGTGCCTTGGACTCTTCACTTTGGTGCATTTCTTATCCGAATCCCTTGTCTTTTGCTAAAATGCTCACTTAGTCCCTGAAAACTAATAATAAAAAATTAAGTAACGTTTTCATACATTAATAACATATTTGTAAGCATTTTTATAGGGAATTTGATATTAAAATGTATTAACTATTTGATGTTATCAAATATCCCCCCACTTGACTTCTACTTGCCCTCAAGTAGAACCGTTTAGAATAATTCATAAAAAGATTTCCCCAATTTGACTTGAAGAAATGAATTTATAAGAGATTGGTTGGATTCGGGTTGGGATTTGTGTGGTTATGTATCATAAATCTCATGGCTCATTTTGAAGAAAAAAAAATCACGACTCACTTTTGATTTTGGGCTTATTGTTTGTTAATCTTGCTCTTTACTTGTTCTACACATCAAAAGGTTAGAGTGTTACAAAATTTTGTGGCTAACAAAGCTTCCTAGTTCGAATTATAAGCTTTTTAAAGCTGAGTGTTCTTCGTGGAGGTTGCTTCATATGGGACTGATTCTTAAAGAAATACGAGTTAAGTGTGTTTATCTCGTCATTTACACACTTAATATTGTATGTTGTAAACAAGTTTCGTGGTCGTGAAAGATCATATGGCTTGATTTTGGTTAATGCGAACATGTGTTCATGTGGCGATGGTTGACAAATAATTGAGACAAGATCCACATTTTAAGTAAAATGTTTTAAGTGGGATGTTGCCATTTTAGGAGGGCGGTGTTGGACAGTGGCTGTGGCGAGTTGTTTATGATATTGAGCAAAAAAAAGGAATAGTTACTTCTGCCTAAATTTTATCCCCGGCGGTTTTGATTATTTTACTCTTGCGGCGAGTTACTAAATTGACAGCGAGTTGTTCAAGGCGGCGAGTTACTTGATTATTTTATTAGCCGGCGAGTTGCCTATCTTTTTATTCCACGGCGAGTTATGTTTTTCTAGGCGGCGAGTTATTGACACGGCGAGTTGCTCACAGCGGTTTGATTATTTTTAGCAGGCGAGTTGCTCATGGCGGTTTGCTAAACCTCACGGCGAGTTGCTAAACCTCGCGGCGAGTTGCCAATACGCAGCGGTATGCTAAACCTCCAGACGACACCCCTTTTAGCGACACTTTTTGGCGAAAAAAATTAAGTAATTTGTAATTTTTTTCTATAGACTTTTTAACTTATTTTTACATCAAATTCAAATTTTGGTAATAGGGTAAAAAATATTTCGGTCGACACCTTTTTAGCGACACTTTTTGGCGGGAAAAATTAAGTAAAATATAATTTTTTCTTTAGCCTTTTTAGCTTATTTTTACACCAAATTTAGATTTTGGTAATAGGGTAAAAAAAAAAAAATTCATAATCCAACTGCGCCAAATTTCAAACAAATCAACAAACCAAATATCACAACCAATTATTCATTTACGGTTTTTCTATTGATTTTGTAAAATCCCGGTAAACTTCTTATCGGCTTTAATCTTAGACTTGTAAATTCCCTTTTTCTAAAGGTGAACGTTTAATTGATTTTAACCAATACATCAAGATATCTAATATGTCAGAAGATATCCAGTATGCCAGTTCCCGATACAGCCCTCACCAAATGGCTTGATAAAAAAGAACTTTGATCATGGCAACAACGGATTCGTTTGTATTTTCTGGGAAAGATAATGGAGGAATATAATGAACTATTTACTGAAAGCGTCCATTTCAAATATGGGAACAATGAGGAGAATACCCTTACTAGAAGGAGGTGAGGGGTGAACTTCATCATAGGTCCATAACGTGCTAGATTCTTTGCCGTCCTTTCAGCTGAACAATAAGGACAGGTATAAAGCTGACATTCGTTGACTACGAATATCTTATCTTCAGGTATACCAAAAGCATCTACACTCTCATCAACCACTTTACTGACGCAAAGATATTTGGGACAATGTGTAAGATGATTCTGGAAGGCTCTTGAGTTAACAATGGATGACCGAGAATCTCAAATTATACGATTTGATTGAACACTTCTGCCAATCAATGTAGAAAACATTCATGTAATAATATGTTAGTTTACAAAGCTACATTAATCGACTATGAGAAATATCAGATGTCCATTTGTCCAGAATGCAAAGCTTAACTCTAAATTTGTAAACAACATGTTACCTGATGGAGCGATTCATACTGAAGTCAACTCAACAGAGGTTTGAAAAGAGTCTAACTTTGACAGTTGTATGCTTACTTAAAGAAAACATCGAGGGTGCTTGCTAATGAGAACCAATTGATGATGGAATAGATCATTTCAACCAACTATTGATCCTTTGGCATAGTGTCTAATGCCTCCAGGTTCAGAAGTCATCAAACAATCATCCTGAGTCTCCACAATCCTTCAAATCAACCATCAATATTGCTGATAACTTTCAACTGGACAACAGAAGCACCGTTCACTGATACTTGATCAGAAAGCTAAACCAACACCCTTGCCCTCCTCAACCAATCATTCAAAGCATATCTTCTCAAAATGAACAATCAACTCAGAACTATACTCCAACGAAGGAACAACGATACAGTTCAAGATGGCAGGGTTGTTGTTCAGAATGTTAGAGGTAGATACAATGTGAATAATCAAAGGAAGACCATTTCAGATGCAAGAGGAAATGTTGTAGCTGGGAATGTAGGAGGTCAGAACAGAGGAGGCATTATTAATCCTGGTTAGGCTAAACCTATTAAGTGCTACAACTGTAACGGACTAGGGCACATAGCACGATAATATCCAAGGCCAAAGAGACTTCTGGATTCAGACTACTTCAAGGACAAGATGTTACTAATGCAATCCCAGGAGAATGGTGTAGTACTAGATGAAGAACAGTCGTTGTTTCTTGCAGAAGAACATGTTACCAACTTTGACGATGATGTGGATGATTCACCCGAGGATGATTTGGCACTCAATGTGGACTATGTCTTTAAAGCTGATCAATGCGATGCATTCGACTTTGATGTTGATGAGGCTCCCATCACATAGACCATGTTCATGGTAAATCTTTCATCTGAAGATCCAATCTACGATGAAGGTGGGCCATCATATGACTCGAATACTCCGTTTGAGGTACAAGATCATGATACCTTTGTAGATCATATGGATGAGTATCATGAAGTACACGAGATGCAAAGCGATGTACAACACAACTAAGTTGTTGAATCTGATGCTGACTATATGAGTGATAGTAATATTATTCCGTATGATTAGTATGTAGAAGACAACGAAGAACATGTTGTACAAAGTAATGTATCTTCTGTACGAAATGATGCATTGATGTCAATTCTCGATGAAATGCATGAACAGGGTGTACAAAGTAGGTCAGCAAATAAGCAGGTTAAAGTAGTTAATGACACATTGACTTCTGAACTTGCGAGATATAAGGAACTGGTCGGGGTGTATGAACAACGGGCTAAGTTTGAATTAACTAATAGAGAACGAAAGATTGATGAACAAATGAGAATAATTATCTCTGACCGAAATTGAAAAGAAACTTCTTTAAAATCGGAACTTCATTCTGCACAATTGCAACTTCGTTCTACTCTTAACCATCATAAGATAGTGAGGGAAGAAGCGATCATTTTGAAAAAGGATTTTAAACAAAAAGAAGACAAATTCCTTGAAGAGTTTTTAGACATTAAAAGGCTAAAAGAAAAGGTTGAAGATAGATTATACAAACAAGATCAATCTGTACAAACGGTTCACATGATATGTAAACCAAAATCGTTTTATGATGAAAAGAACAAGGTAGCGATAGGCTACAAAAATCCCTTATGTCTCACCCGTGCAAAGCAAGTTCAACCAGCCCTCTATAATGGTCATGTATTAGTCATGTCCAATCATGCACGTCCTGTTGTGCATGACTCAGAGGACACTCGTGATATGGCTGAGATAACTAGGAAAAGAATGATGGAGAAAATGCAAAGCCCTCAATGTGTGGAAAATAAAGTTAGGATTGCCCCCCCAGATTACTCGAAGGAGAACCTTCTTGCAACCTTTGCTCCACAAAGAAATCTGACCCCAGAACAGATATTTTGGTCCATAGATAATAATGACAGGAAAAAGGCTGAGACCTCAGTTCCAAAACCACTTTCAGCATTGACAGTGTATCCACCCAATACTCCTGTCAAGCTTGTCCCCAGAGTTCTTCCAACTAAAAGTCAAGTGAAGATTAATCTTTATGTACTCACACAACTTTTTACGGAATTTGACAAAACTTGCAAAACTAGAATCACCCCAACAGGTATTACAGAGGGGGAAAGAGGTTTTGAGCAAACAAAAAGATGTTACCTCACTGAAGTTATTCCATTTTTCAAAACTCTTAAAGAACACTTTGTTGGAGTTCAAACAGCCCTCTTTAAAGAAGTTAAAGTAATGGAAGAAATTTTTGATCAAATGAATGACGAAGTGGACCAGAATACTGTAGACAAGCAATGTGCTGAAATTGTAAAGAAAAACCTTCTCATTGAAAATGAGAATCTGATTGCTAATTGTTTGTCGAATCAACTGTTGTATGATGTGGAAAAATCACGTTGTCTAGATCTTGAAGCTGAGGTGTCTAGAGTTCATAATGAGTCAAAACATATTTCAAAACTTGAAAGGGAATACCTAAATTTGCAATTAAAGTATCAACATCTTCAAGAAAGTTTTGATAATAACAAATCACAAACATCACAGGAAGCTCCTGATTTTAACTCATTCTTTAAGATCAAGAATCTCGAACATCAGATTCAAGAAAAAGACAACGTGATTAGAGACTTGAAAGTTCTAGTCTCTGATGTGAATGACAAAACTTGTGAATCTTATAATGCTAACGATGTCACTGATCTTCTTGAACAAAATGAACGTTTTAGAGCAGAAATAGAAAAGGTGAAGCAGCATTACAAGGAATTGTTTGAGTCTATTAAGATCACGCGTGCTAGCACTAATGAACAGACATCTTCCTTGTTAACACAGATTGAGGATCTAAAGGCTCAATTAGAAGGCAATTTGAAAGTTGCCACTAGAAGTTCTGTCAAAACAAAAGTTCTTGCGCCTGGCATGTATGCCATTGATGTTAAACCCATCCCGCATCCCCTTAAGAACAATAGGAGTGCTCATTTAACCTATATCAACCATCTTAAGGAGAGTGTAGAAACAGTTAGGGAGATTGTAGAGGAAGCTAGAGTAGTTAAACCACTGGATAATGCACTTAACTATGCTTGTCAATACACTAAGCTATCTCAGGAATTGCTAGAATATGTGATTGGCACTTGCCCAAAAAGTTTCAATGAAAGAGATAACAAGGCTCCCTCTACCCCTGTAACTAGGAAAAAGCAAGTAACTTTTAATGATAAACCAGGAACTTCATCTAGTAACACACAGAAACACGAAGTGCACCAGAAAGTTCAACAGACTAATGTCCCTGTGATTCATTCTACAGGAGTAAACACTTCCACTGAAGCAAGCGGATCAAAGCCTAGAAGCAATACAAAGAAAAATAGGATCCTGCCTGCTAAGACTGAGAATAAGAAGAAAGTAGAAGACCACCCTAGGACAAATAAGTCAGTATGGACAAAAGTGAATCGGGTTGATTCTAGCATTAGCTCTAAGCGTGTTGTAATTAATTCGAATTCTGAATCTGTGTGCAAAACTTGTAACAAATGTTTAAACTCTGCAAGTCATGAAATGTGTGTTGTTAATATCTTGAATTCTGTGAATGCTACCCCCACTGTTAAAATTGTCTTGAATAAAGGGAAGCAGATCTGGAAACCAAAAGGCAAACTGTCTGATAACAGTTTGAACAAGACCAAGCAGGTTTGGAAAGCAACGGGCAAACTATTTGCTAATGTTGGTTATCAATGGAGATCCACAGGAAAGAAAGTCGCCTTAGGAAAACTTAATTGTGGTTATCAATGGAGACCCACAGGAAATAAATTTGCCTTAGGCGAACTGTGCCCTTTAACTAAGCTTTCTGTGCAATGTTCTATCATAACTGCTAACCACCAGGACCCCAACAAAAATTGGGGAACTGAAATTCCAAACTCTCCACACTCGACTGTTTTCAAATGCAGGTCGTACAGGTCATCCTTTGGTATCTGGACTCAGGCTGTTCAAAACATATGACGGGGAATCGTTCAAAGCTCAAGAACTTTGTGGAAAAGTTCATCGGGTCAGTCAGATTCGGGAATGATCACTTCGGAGCTATCATGGGTTATGGAGATTATGTTATTGGTGACAGTGTGATCTCCAGAGTATACTACGTGGAGGGACTTGGACACAATCTATTCTCTGTAGGGCAATTTTGTGATTCTGATCTTGAAGTTGCCTTCAGAAAGCATTCTTGCTTTGTTCGTGATATTAATGGTGCAGACTTACTTAAAGGTAGTCGTCGCACCAATTTGTACACGATATCGATTGATGATATGATGAAGTCTTCTCCAATATGCTTGTTGTCCAAAGCTTCCAAGTCCACCTAGTCTTGGAGATGGTACCATGACCGTGTCACATGTGGCACCTGTTGACAATGACTCTTTTTCGCGTTTGAGAGTGATTTCACGCGGTGGGCGATCCCTTTTCATGTTACCAGATATATTTATGTTTGGCCATTTATTTTGCAGGGGCGTATGGTGTGCATCCTTAGTTTTACATGTTTTACACGTTCATGGTGATTGGTTGGTTGTGATGCTTACATCCCTCACCATTGGAGCTGATCCCTCCACCATATTTATTATAAGGCGTCACCACTTATTACATGTTGAGGGCAGCCCCTCTATTATAATGCATGTATTCACGACATTATTATTATGTCATGTATGATTTTATCGAGCTCGTGGGCATTCCTTATTATTTATGTTTTACTATCATGATATTCTAATGACATCTTTGATCTTCACGTTTACATGTTTTTACAGGTTTTATTTCCTTTTCCTTCATGTGTTTCTCTAGGTTTTCCTCATGACACTCTTGAATCTTTCGCTTGCTTTATATTTATATCAAGGATTTCATACATATATTACTTACAGTGTTATTATATTCCTTCACTGAGCGTTATGCTCAGCCGTATTTCTTTCTCTTTCTTATACGGCAGGTATCTAGAGGGAGATTGGGCTTGAGAGAGTGTGTGCTTAGGAAGTGACCCATTTAGCTTCCTTTCTTTTGTCGCAGGCACTTTGTTGTGCTATACTATCTTGGACACATGTTTTAGTCCTTTAGACTTCTTTTACGTTATTCATGTTGATCTCATAATCGGGAGCCGATGTTTGATTCCGGCTTGTCCAACATGTTCTATGTGTATTCATTTATGACTTTATTCCTTTATTATGCTTTGATATGACACCATGATTATGACGTTTCGGCCTACTCTCCGGAGCGGGTTTGGGTCGTTACAATTATGGTATCAGAGCCAGGCTTCCGACCTGTAGGCTCTAAAACTTGACCTGTGAGGATTGGGTAGACATTAGGTTTCCTTCTGATGACGTTTATCCTATCTGTCGCGTTGACCTTTTAACCGTTTAATCATTTAACCCTTTTGCAAATGTCAGATGGTGAACACTCGTACCGATGAGGAACTCGCTGGCGGCGATTCAGGCAGCGTGATGCCATGCTCCACACAATTCACGAGCCAGGTTCAGCGAGGATACCCGCGTTGGGTGCTTTGGGTGGTAATCCTCCACCAGCCAACTATTCATACTTGGCTTGAGCGCTTCAATAAGCAGAAACCCCATTCGTTCGAGAAGGCAGTAGCCCTGTTGATGCTGAGAATTGGATCTTCCCATATGGAGTAAGATCTTCGACGTGTATGGATTGTAATGATGCTTTTAGACCAGATTGGCTGTGTATTAAGTTTGGGGTGATGCGTTAGCTTGGTGGAAGCCTATAAGCAGGCCAAAGGAGGAGTTGCGTGGGTCCTTACCTTGACCATTGTGGGCAGCTTTCAAGGAGCTGTTCTATTCTTCAGTTTTTCCCTGAGCCGAAGCAAGAGCGCTTGAAGAGGAGTACCATTCCTTCCGCAAAGGGCGAGTGAAACATAGTACTGAGTGACTGCAGTGTTTCCTCCGCCTAGCTGGTTTTCTTCGATGGCTGCTGGTACTGCAGAAGAGCAGGCGAAAGAACTTTCGTTGGGGTCGTCATAATTCAATCCTTGGACCCATGTTCTGTGTATTCAGTTTAGGATGTTGCTCAGGTTTAGGATGCTGCACGCAACTTGGAAAATTCCTTCGTGACAGGGATGTCTCATGATAGGTCCGAAACGTTCAGACAAGGGGCACAAGATGTGGAGACCTTTATAATCCTTACAGTCTGCAGGGTAGTCATAGGAGTCACGGTCAGATGTGATGACCGACATTAAAATGACCGTCAAGGGTTTGACAGGCAGGGCGATGGTGGTAACATACCGTATTAACATAACAAACAACAACTCTCGTGACTACAACAGGTCAAATCTTAAATCGTTATGTCTTGTAGATGTTATTGGATATGAAATCTAAACATCACTGGTCATGGTAACAGGATTTCTTTGTGGTATGGAATCGGCCAAAGAACGAGGTCAGCATCCACGATCTACCAACTCGGGTAAATCATTTGAAATACAAGTTTATCTCTATATTGGTCTCAATGTTCATGTCCTCTAATCAATCTTTGAATCGGTTCCCAGAGTCCAGGTACACCTCTGAGGGTTATACTACCCTGTTGGCAACACATGTAGACGTAGACACCAGGAGAGTGTCGTAGTGATGCTGGTACTTGCTTCAAATGTGGCCAGGTGTCATCCTTCTGCTGGCTGCAAGATAGAACTTTGGTGCAGTTTCGTCTGGTCATGATGTGACAAGATGCCAGAGCATCAGCCGTGTCTTTGACAACTCTCTCAGGATAGGCTTGCCATACTTCAGGTCACCATCACTGGTGCATTATTTATAATTCGGACGTGCAGTGTTTGTTTTATTTGCTACTGGGGCGACAACATTCTGTGATATTCTACCAAGTTTGCCTATGTTTTTTACCTTTGACAACTATATTACATTGATCATGTATTATGTTATATCACGCCCATGAAAGGACTCTGCCGCACATATTACCCATGTATATAGAGATCTTCCTATACAGTTTGATGACAAGATTCGTTCAGTTTAATGCACTTCCTTGGTTATGTGTGAATATATTTGATCATAATTCTGGGTATAGGACTGGTTAGCAGCACACTCGTGCTACGAGTGACTGTCATTCCCGTCGTGTTATATTCGGCAATATTCTATGCTCCTGAATTTATTTATTTGGTTCATTACCGGGGAAAAAACCTTTATGAAGATCATTTCCGCTTTAAAAGCACGTACCTTACTATCGCATGGCTGTGAAGGTTTTCTGGCTACCTCATGACACGACTTCTGTCGTTTCTTCTATTCATTGATAGCCAATTGTTTCCAAATTTCAGGATGTAGTTATGATGAACTTCAGGATTACTCTATTCGCGGAGTTGGAGATTAACATTGAGCTTATTCCGGAGCTGGAGCCCGATCTCAAAAGCTACCTTATCGACATGGCAACGTTTGAGTTAATAAGTAGTTGAAAGATAATTTACAGGAGTTGTTAGAGCGAGGTTTTATTCACCCGAGTGTATCGCCATGGGGTGCACCGGTTTGGTTCTGTTTTTTTTTTTTGTTCAAGAAGAAGGCCGGTTGGCATGAGATTATGTATCGAACTACAGTGAATTAAAACAATGATCACCTTCGTAATCGTTATCCCCTCCACGGTATCCGATGATTTATTGATCAGCTTCTAGGGCGACTATAACATTTTTCCAAGACTTGATTTACGATCTGGTTAACCATCAGTTGCGAGTGAAAAGAGCAAGACTTTCCATGACTGCTTTTCGCACACGTTATGGTTCATTATGTATTCTTGGTGTATGCCTTTGGTCTCCGAATGTTCCAGCTGTATTTTATGGACTATGATTGAACCGAGTTTTTCATGAATTCTTGGACAAGTAATTCGTCATTGTGTTCATTGTGATATTCTGGTTTTCTCTAACGTCTAAAGAAGAACACGGGAGCAATCTCCGCATGTTCTCAGATTTTACGACAGAGAAATTATATGCCATGTTTTCCAAGTGCGAATTTTGGTTGAGTGTGTAATGTGGCATTTCTGGGGTCACATTGTTTCTAGCAGAAGAATCACTATGGATCCGGCGAAGGTTGAGGCTATCACCAAATGGCCAAGACCGACGTCTGTGACCGAAGTACGGAGTTTTCTTGGATTAGCAGGTTATTACCGCAGATTCGTAGAGGGTTTCTCACGATTAGCCTTACCCCTAACCAAGCTTATGCGAAAAGGTGAGAAGTTTGTATGGAATGAAGAGCGAGAAAAGAGCTTTGAAGAGCTTAAGCAACGTTTGGTTTCCTCGCCTATTCTTACTCTTCCATCTGGTTCTGGTGGATTTCAGATTTACAGTGATGCTTCTAAGAAAGGTCTTGGTTGTGTACTCATGCAGCATGGGAAAGTGATTGCCTATGCCTCACGACAACTAAAGCCCTACGAGGTGAACTATCCTACTCATGATCTGGAGTTAGCAGCCGTTGTCTTCGCTCTCAAAATTTGGAGACACTATCTTTATGGCGAATCGTGTGATATTTTTACCGATCATAAGAGCCTTAAGTATATCTTCACGCAGCGAGAATTAAATATGAGACAGAGGCGTTGGTTGGAGTTATTGAAGGATTATGACACAAACATTCAGTACCATCCGGGTAAAGCAAATGTGGTGGCTGATGCTTTGAGCAGGAAGTCGGGTATGATAGCTGGTATCAAAGTGGAAGAAGAGATTATTCGTGACCTTGAGCGTTTGGATATCGAATTATGTGTTCGTGGACAGAGTGGTTTCTGGGCTAGTCTGAGGGTTGAGCCTAACCTAATTTCACAGATCAAGACAGCTCAGAAGGATGACGGAGAAATCTAGGCAATTATTCAGAATATTGATCAGCAGACCGAGTTTCGCGTTGATGACGATGGCATTTTATGGCAGGGTACTAAATTATGCGTACCAGAGGATCCTACACTTCGAGAAGCCTTGATGACTGAGGCTCATAGTTCTCCATTTTCAATTCATCCAGGTTCGACGAAGATGTACCACGATCTCAAGCAACACTTTTGGTGGAGTGGTATGAAACGCGATGTGGCTACGTTTGTGTCAAAAGGTTTTTGTTTAATAGCGTCAGCTGGTTAAGATTGAACACCTATCGTCTGCGAGTTGGGTTATTTGCAACCGTTTAGAGATTCATGTTTGGAAGTGGGACGAATAGTATCCATTGATGTTGTTATGGGTTACACGGGTGGACTCAGAGGAAGCACGATGCTATCTGGGTTGTTGTAGATCGTTTGACTAAATCGGCACATTTTCTCCCTATCCGTAAGGATTACCCCGTTAGTAAAATAGCAGAAATGTTCCAACAAGAAATTGTTCGATTACACGGTACTCCATCAGCGATCGTGTCAGATAGAGATCCACGTTTCACGTCTCGTTTCTGGAAGTTTACAGAAAGCTTGGGGAACCAGGCTCAAGTTTAGTACAGCTTTTCATCCTGAGACCGACGGACAGTCGGAGCGTACGATTCAAACATTAGAGGATATGTTACGTTCATGTGCTTTAGAATGGACAGGAAATTGGGATGACTATATATGTCTAGTGGAGTTTGCCTACAATAACAGTGGCATGCGAGCATTAAATGGTTCCTTTCGAGAGATGTTGTCTATGGTAGGAATTGTCATGCTCCTATTGTTGGGATCAGGTTGGTGAAGTTAATTCTTGATGGGGTCCGGAGATGATTGAGGTGACTAATGAAAAGGTCGCCGTCGCCAGGGAAAAGCTTAAGGAAGCTCAGACTCGTCAGAAGAGTTACGCCGACAGGCATCGCAGAGCGTTAGAGTTCCAGCCGGGTGAACATGTTTTCTTGAAAGTATGTCACCTTACACGTGGAAGGTCAGGCGTTTTGGTATCAAGGGCTAAGCTTTGTCCTCGTTTCTTAGGACCGTTTGAGATGCTTGATCGCGTTGGTGAGGTTTCTACGTTTTGGGTTACCCCCTCGCTATCTCATGTCCACAATGTGTTTCATGTATCATTACTCAGAAGGTTACAAGTATACAATCCTCTTCACGGTTATATCTTATCCATCTCGATCCAGATCCCGTGAGGTTTTATCTTACACGGAGAGCTGAGTCTATTCTGACCGTGTAGGACAGAGTCATGAGAACATGAGATCCCTTTTGTCAAAATTCTTTGGAGGAATCATCCCGATGCGGGAAAGCCACTTGGGAGGACCGTTGGGAGTCTATACGGACTTCTTATCTCATTTTCTTCCATGATCTGGTATGTCCTTTCAGTATGTATCTTGTTTCTAATTCGAGGACGTAATTATTTTTTTTAAGAGGGGAGAAGTTGTAAAACCCAAAAATCAGTACAAGTGCATTATTACCAATAGCCCTCCTAATGTCCAGAAAAGTTAATAAAAGCATGAATAAATTCAAATCAAGTGTTATAAAATTATAAAGTACATCATGTGACAGAGTATAAAATTTATATAAGATTAAACATATCACTTAAATTATGCAAGAAAAAATAATTATTTTATATTTATGCATTTTGCCGATATTAATAATAAGTTACTTTATTATATTTATTATACAATTAAAATATAAAATAAAAATAGGGAAATTATTAAAAAATTATTTTAGGCAAAATTAAATCTGATGTTATCCCTTAAGAAATACCCAAAAATCTCGGCATTTTCATGTTGTATATCTTGTTATATACCAATTTTCATTTGTAAATATCACTTAAAAAACCATTTCCCAAAACCCATAAACATTGATAGTGCGGCTACATTATTTGTTTCAAGGCCAAGGTCACGATTTTTCTTAGGGTTCTTGGGAGTACAAGCGGAGCTAGAAACTTATTGGTTTCGTTTGGTTTGAAGGCTTGATTCGTTTATGGTGTTCTTTGAATTCGGTTACCTATGCCGAATCAATAATTCATAAATAATCATTATTATTCAAGGTATTTTTTTTATCATTTTCATTATTACATCTGATATGTTCCATGAGAAAAATTTCCATGGCACGTTAATTTTGGTTTATTAAGCTTAAACATTGATATAAACTAAAAAAATAATTGCAAGATTTGTATTCGGCTCTAAATAAATTTATACTTTCGATTTTATAATTTTTATGAATTTGTTATATATAATTGTTTGAACCAGATAAATTGTTAGTATATAATTGTATAAATGATTTTGTATAAATTATTGAGGTATTTCTATTTCTTGCCGATTTTGAATATGAAAGAAAATGTAAGGATAAACTTGGAAAACGAGTTTTGGGTTAGGGTTTTTATATTTTCCAGGTCCCATACAATGCTTATGTTATGTAGAAAAATTTGACAATATTGGGGAAAATTCTAATTAGGTTTTGTGCATTTATTGGTTACAATGATTTGTATTTTTAAAAGTTTAAGGGGGTGTTTGTAATGTCTGATACTTTGGGGCATCACCTGATTATGGCATGTTATTAATAAGTGTATACGATTTCTGTCTGAAAAATAAGTAGAAGGGTATAAATTGTCATTTGAGAATCTGTTATGGGGGTTTTAACCATAATTTATTTATTTATTTAATATATATACTAATACGATTTGATTTTTAAATCTGAGGTATAAGGACTAAAGTAGTAAATTATGGAAAAAGTAAAGGTATATGATCGTAATTAAAGTATTAAGTATGAAATACCATATTTGTATTATAAGGGCTTGTGTTGCAAAAATGGATAATTATAGATTATGTTAATTAAAATTATAACTAAAAGGATAATTACGTAAATTATGTAAGATCAAGGATACTTGGATTGTAAAATACAGAAATAGAAAACCTACTAAATTATAGAAACATGCTATTTATGGAAAATCTTTACTATTTATAGGAATACCTGATAATTATAGAAAAAATGCTATTTATGGAAACATACATATTTATAGTAACCTGCTTTTATAAAATTAAAGGAAACATTGCTATTTATAGAAACCTTCTATTTATATGAAGCTGCTATTTTTGGAAAGTACCCAATATTAACAAGTATACTATAATGAAACATATTAATCATTGGAATTTTGTTAATCATGAAATATCTAATCAAGGAAGAATACATTGCTAATTTCTAGGTAAGGTTACTAAAATGACGTTGATAAAAATAGAAAGTTGCTAAAAATAGAAAGTTGCTAAAAAATGAAAGTGACCTTAATCCATGAACAATAACTTATATATGCTTTAAACATGTAGATGCATTAAGCAGGAGTAGCTTCCATCTTCCTTATCCATCTTTCTTTCGTTTATGCTGGACATTAAGGTACGGTATATTTCAGTCCTTTCAGTAAGGACATTTCTTTCTTTTCATGGATTCATCCCTTTGGAATGCTATGCTTCCCCATTTTTTGGTCTTTTGCCATGATCCTCTTTACATGTTTGATTTCTTGACTTATTCTATTGCCCCGAGCTTCATATATACGCCATGACCATGAATTTACTATGCTTATCACCTAGTCATGGAGGTACAATGACCGTGGACCACGAGGACCTGTGTCACGACTCTTTCGCATTGAGAGTGGAGTTCATGCGGCGTCCCTTTTAAGGTTACCAGATTTTATTTCATGTTTGGCCATTATTATTCAGGTGACGTATGGGTGGCATCCTAGTTTGACATGTGTTACTCGTTCTATGGTGTTTGGTTGGTGTGTGCTCTACATCCCATCACTTTGGAGCTGATCACTCCCACCCATATATTATAAGAGGTCACCCACCTCTATTACATGTTGAGGCAGCCCCTCTATTATATGCATGTATTCACGACATTATTATTATGACATGTATGATTATATGAGCTCGTGGGCATTCCTTATTATTTATGTTTATATATCCATGACTATCTCTTATGACATTGTTTTTTGACTTCACGTTACCATGTTTTACATGTTTATTTCCTATTCCTTCATGATGTATTCTCCAGGTTTCCTCATGACACTCATGATCTTTCCGCTGCTTTATATTTATTATCCAGGATTCATACTTATTACTTACAGTGTTATTATATCCGTTCACTGAGCGTTATGCTCAGCCGTATTTCTTTCTCTTTCTTATACGGCAGGTATCTAGAGGGAGATTGGGCTTGAGAGAGTGTGTGCTTAGGAAGTGACCATTTAGCTTCCTTTCTTTTTAATGCAGACACTTTGATGTGCTATACTATCTTGGACACATGTTTTAGTCCTTTAGACTTCTTTTACGTTATTCCTTGTTGATCTCAAATTCGGGACGCCGATGTTTGTTTCTGGCTATTCCACCTTGATTCTATGTTATCATTTATGAACTTTATGCCTTATTATGCTTTGACTATGGACCCATGATTATGTCGTTTCGGCCGACTCTCCGGGCGGGTTTGGGTACGTTACAAAAAGTCAAGTGAATTAATCTTTATGTACTCCACACAACTTTTTACGAATTTGAGAAAACTTGCAAAAAGAGAATCACCCCAAGGGTGTTACAGAAGGGAAAGAGGTTTTCAGGCAACAAAAGATGTTACTCCACTGAAGGTATTCCATTTTTTCATAAACTCTTAAATGAAACACTTTGTAGGAGTTCAAAGGCCTCTTTAAAGAAGTTAAAGTAATGGAAGAAATTTTTGATCAAATGAATGACGAAGTGGACCAGAATACTATAGACAAGCAATGTGCTGAAATTGTAAAGAAAAACCTTCTCATTGAAAATGGGATAAAGGATAAATGTCTGATTGCAAATTGTTTGTCGAATAAATGTTATATGATGTGGAAAAATCACGTTATCTAGAGATATTGAAGTGAGAGGTCTAATAAGTTCTAATGAGTCAAAATATATTTCAAAACTTGAAGAGGGAATACCTAAATTTGCCAATTAAAGTATCATCTTCTTCAAGAAAGTTTTGATTAGTTTGATAATAACAAATCACAAACATCACATTGAAGCTCCTGATTTTAACTCATCTTTAAGATCAAGAATCTCGAAAATCAGTTTCAGAAAAAGACAACGGATTGAGGACTTGAAAGTTCTAGTCCTCTTATGTGAATGACCGACGTTATGAGCCTCTTTAGAATGCTAATTATTGTCACTGATCTTCTTGAACAAAATGAACGTTTAAGAGCAGAAATAGAAAAGGTTAAGCAGCATTACAAGGAAATGTTTGAGTCTATTAAGATCACGCGCACTAGCACTAATGCAAAGACATCTTCCTTGTTGACACAGATTGAGATTATTAAGGCCTCAGTTAGAAGGAAATTTGAATGTTGCCACTAGACAGCTATGTCAAACCAATAGTTCTATGCGCCTAGGGCATGTATGCCATTGATGTTAAACCCATCCCTCTCACCTTAAGAACATAGGAGTGCTCATTTAATCTATATTAGCCATTATTAAGGAGAGTGTAGAAAACAGTTAGGGAGAATTGTAGAGGATGCTAGATTAGTTAAACCAGGATAATGCACTTAACTATGCTTTGTTAATACAACTAAGATATCTCATGAGTTGCTAGAATATGTGATTGGAATTGCCCAAATAGTTTCAATGAAAGAGATAACAAGGCTCCCTATACCCCTGGGTAACTAAGAAAAAGCAAGTAAACTTTTAATGGATAATAACAGGAACATTCAATCTAGTAACACACAGAAGAAACACGAAGTGCACCAGAAAGTTCAACTGGATAATGTCCTGTATTCATTCTACAGGAGTTAACTCTTCTCTGAAGCAAGCGGACTTTAAGCCTTAGGGGTAGCAATACCAAAGAAAAATGGATCCTGCCTACTAAGATGAGATAAGAAGAAAGTAGAAGACCACTAGGACAAATAAGTCAGTATGGACAAAAGTGAATCGGGTTGATTCTAGCATTAGCTCTAAGCGTGTTGTAATTAATTCGAATTCTAAAGTTGTGTGATATACTATGTAACAAATATTTAAACTCTGCAAGTCATGAAATGTGTGTTGTTAATATCTTGAATTCTGTGAATGCTACCCCCCCACTGTTAAAATTGTCTTGAATAAAGGGAAGCAGATCTAGAAACCAAAAGGCAAACTGTCTGATAACAGTTTGAACAAGACCAAGCAGGTTTGGAAAGCAACGGCCTTAGGAAAACTTAGTTGTGGTTATCAATGGAGATCCACAGGAAAGAAAGTCGCCTTAGGAAAACTTAATTGTGGTTATCAATGGAGACCCATAGGAAAGAAATTTGCCTTAGGCGAACTGTGCCCTTTAACTAAGCTTTCTTTGTAATGTTCTATCATAACTGCTAACCACCAGGACCCCAACAAAAGTTGGGGAACCGAAATTCCAAACTCTCCACACTTGTCTGTTTTCAAATGCAGGTCGTACAGGTCATGCTTTGGTATCTGGACTCAGGCTGCTCAAAACATATGACGGGGAATCGTTCAAAACTCATGAATTTTGTGGAAAAGTCCATCGGGTCAGTCAGATTCGGGAATGATCACTTAGGAGCTATCATGGGTTATGGAGACTATGTTATGGGTGACAGTGTGATCTCAAGAGTATACTACGTGGAGGGACTTGGACACAATCTATTCTCTGTAGGGCAATTTTGTGATTCTGATCTTGAAGTGGCCTTCAGAAAGCATACTTGCTTTGTTCGTGATATTAAGGGTACATATATCCTTAAAGGTAGTCGTGGCACTGATTCGTAGTTTTACGTACCTAAAAAATATATAAAATATAGTATCTTAAAAGAGTAATTAAGAAAATTATCAAGTTTCCCTTGATAAAATTCACACTCAAAAATATATATAATATAATATAAAATACGTATGTTTAACCGGGTAAGTATGATCACCCGGGTCGTTATCCCCAATGACTAGTGAAATTGAAACCACGTTTAGGTTCGAATCCTGATTTGAATGAAGCAAAGATATTCGATTTGAAAAATAAAATAAAATTGAACAATTAAACAAATACGGAAAAGCAATTTATTAAGCAAAATGGACTAAAACTTAACCCTAAAATTTCACTAAAGAAAAAGTGCCGAAAATTATTTAAAATAAAAAGCCCTAATTTTTTTTCATCTTCTTATAAATGTTTAATTAAGCTGATTAAAACCTATTCCTAACTATTAATTAAAACTTAATAAACTAATTAAAAACTAATTTTTAGACTAACTGTGAAAAAGACTTGAGGACTAACGGGCAAGGATTAACTGGAAAACAATTAAAATAGAAAAATTACAGGAATGGTCCCTGAGGACTTACCCCGACAACAAACTAAACCCAATTATAAGCTTAAATTCTAAAAGTGCTTATCACTAAAAACTTAAAAGAGCAAAGTTGTNAACTCACTGTGAGGTTTGTCGAGATTTGTCTGGAAGGGTTGTGAAGGAGCCGGATGAAGAATTGTCTGGAATGAGGAAGAAAGCCGGAGGTGTAGATATTTACAATACTTGGGTAGCTCGAGTGGGTCAACGTATGGGTTGGACTAACACATATGGATTGGACCATTAATTGTTTACATGAAAAGTAAACAACATCTCTAATGATTATATATATAATTTTTGAGTCTTTAGTGTTTGTTTATAAAGTTCACAAAACTATTCATTTCATTCTTAAATGTAAACAGATAAAAAAAACAGTTAGACGTTTGTAGATGAGCGGTTTCAGTAACCAATCCCACACACCCTCCAAGGGCTTATATGAGGTGTTCTACATCCACAAAATATTTACAAAACATTTTCTCACAAAATGATTTGTCATGCATCCATTGGAAGTTATGAATGTAAAAGGTAGAGAGAGAATTGATAAAGATTCATTTGATTGGTGACAAGTCATTTTGTGGAATTTTGTTTGTAAAATTTGTGTGGATGTAGTATTTTCCATAAGTAAATGACTATTCTTGCATTTTAGTACTCTACTATTTCGCACTAATTACGGATACTGAACTTACGTTAAGCTGTAAATATGTCAATAACTGACTTATTCTAAATTGCAACAGATGAAATAGAATCGGTTAACCCCTAGACAACTTCACAACAGGAAAGCAACTCCGGATCTCTTTGAAAAAACGGCATGTCTTGCTTTCCTAG
>BQNB010086390.1:0-28203 GCA_026074375.1 Tanacetum coccineum | reverse complement strand
ACCCTGACAATAGCATCATCCCTCAAACTAGTCTCTCTATGATCAACCTCTACCTCTGCCAAATAACCAGAATCCTTAACTCTCTTAGGTGATGGTATTAAATCAGCATGGATAGGAGATAAAGCTCAGGATACAGGTGATAATGCAGGTACAGATGTCATGGGGGACCTACGTCTTTTGCGAGATAGCCCCGCAGAAGTATTTGGTAGATCTGGTGAAGAATGATCTGACAATGAATGTCTCGAAGAAGAATCAAATGAAGCATCCGAATGAAAATCTGATGATGCCTCTGATGATGAATCTGAAAAAGAATGATTAGTAGGATGTCTCTTAGCAAGACGATGAGTGGGTAACGGTCTAACCCTCTTCCTCGCGGTCATCATGTGTACCGGCCCATTAAGATGGTAGCGGTACGGTCGACCATAGGGAATAGGCTGTCCAGGTGCTAGAAGTATAACTCGATGACGAGGTATGATAGGTGATCTCTGGGTAGAAGTAGTAATCTCAGTGAAAGGTATATCATGGGTAGGCGATGATGGTGTATCTGGTGTATCACTGTCTGTGGGTTCATCATCCGATGATAAAAATGGTGAGATATTTGGTAATGGTGGTATATGGTCTGATGATGGATCCTCTGATGGATCAAACTCTGAATCAGATGCAGGTGAGTAATCAGGAGAAGCTGGTGTATAGTCTGGAGATGGTGGTATAGTAGGTGATATGGTAGGTGTCTCTATGGGTATCACTGGTGTGTCAGGAATAGTAGTAGGGATAGTACCGAACAAGATCACTCGTCCAGTAGGTGTCCCCACGCTATCCTCAGATGAATCCGAAGAAATCGAGATAACTGAAATAGCCATAACCTACACAAGCAAAGTTCATATAAATCATCTTTATATCAACCATGCATGATGCAAAAATATGAATGGGTGAATGGGTAACTGAATGAATGCAAAGTGAATGAATGAATGAATGAATGAGTTATCGAGCACGTCATGATAGGATGAAATAAGAAATACTTAGAATTATTAGATATACTTAGTATTTAATACGTATATATTATTTACGTAGTACTTAGTTATGTATACGTACTATCTTAATCACGTTGGATAATACTGGTTATAGTCAGCCTAGTTTATTACTACTGGTTCTCTATAACCTTGGCTTTTGATACAAACTTGTCAACCCCAGTCGGGGCCTAGACGGAACAGTGTCGGAGGCGTGATTAATTGAGGATTTAAGTACAATGCATACAGAAGGTCCTTAAGGGTACGTTTTGAAAAATTAAAACCATTGCATGATTTAATTAATAATCATAAGTTTTACATCGATAATTTAAAGATTCAAAGTTAAATGCGGAAGCTTAATTTAAATAAGATCAACAACGGTATTTTAAGACATAGATTAAATATTGGTAAACTGGTACAGGCAAAATAGACTTCCACATAAGTCAATCAACAGCATCCATGCTAAGCAACTGAGGAAAAAACATGCTTAAAATGTCCACTAAAGTTGTGTGTTTCATAGGTTTAGCTTCAAAACGATGTTACCAGTGGACACATCGATATCAAAAGTATGCGACAGTTATAACAGATACACAACTAAAAATAAAAAGATATTTAGTTGCGCTAAGCTATGACACCGAGTAATTACGTTTTTAGATAGTATATTGCTAGGTTGAGACAGCCCCCGAGGTTAACTGACAAGTCTACTTCTTAAGTTTGACATGGTATTATATTGTTTATCGGGGACCCGTGGGTTGTGAGCGCTACAACGTGGATAGGATAGTAGTCTAGATCTATTATAACATCGCGCCTTCCTCGGGACGATTCTCCCAGTAAGAGATTAAGGGTCATGTTTTAAGTGGGGCGAGTAGTAGTGGGTCAAATGCTATTAGGCATAAGTAAACAAGGAAATTCTCACGTAACAACGTACTTGTGTCCGTTTTAAAAGCTAGCAATGTTTCTCACCAAGTTATAAAAACATTTTATTCAAATAGAGCGTAAAAAGAGTGGGGCTATGAACTCACTTTATGGGAAGTGGTTCAAAGGGATCAATAAGTGAAACGAATCTCAGGTTTAGCGGACAACTATTTATAGTTGTCTTAAGGAATGATGACAATTGAAATCGCTTACGCTAAGAATGATCATCCAAGCATAAAGTAGACACGAAGTATCCCTTTTTAAAAGTCTTTCAAAAAGTTATAAGTTTTGACAAGTCTGTCACTTTTAAAAC
This sequence comes from Tanacetum coccineum, assembly GCA_026074375.1. NCBI lineage: Eukaryota > Viridiplantae > Streptophyta > Magnoliopsida > Asterales > Asteraceae > Tanacetum > Tanacetum coccineum. Next base: position 25,968 of record BQNB010086390.1, on the reverse strand, counting down.
ATCTTTGAAAAATATTTAGTCTTTTTTAGTGTATTTCGTCTGTTTGTGGATTCATCTTTTAGTGTTTATTTTGTCTTTGGTTTATTTCGTCTTGTAGTTTTTGTCTTTTAGTGGTATTTTGTTTTAGTGTATTTCTTCTTTAGTACATTTCATTTTTAGTGTTTTTAATCCTTTTTAGTGTATTTTTCTTTAGTGTCTTTTGTCTTTTATTGCATTTCGTCTTTTGTGTATTTGTTCTTTTAGTGGATTTCGTCTTTTAGTATATTTAGTCTTTTAGGGGTCCAGAACACCATAAAGTTTTGTCTCGATAACTATCACAATATTTGACCTTAAACTTAACACTTACGTTTTTTCTACATTTTATCATATGTTTGATAATAAAAATATATTGTCGGCTTTTATAAAAGTTTAAAAAATTTCGGCAATGACTTTCTAAAAATTATAGAATTATCCTTTTTTATAACTAATGTGAAACTAATCTATTTTACAAAAGTACATATTTTATTGACTGCATGATATATTGATAATTTTTGACAACACTCAATTATCGAACAATCCGTTCTTAAACTTAACTTCTTCGACATTAACTTAAGTCTTATAACAAATCCACACTAACTTAATCCTTTCGCAATCAATATTTAAACTTAATAAATGTTAAAATCTTAAATAACAACGTTTAGCCTATATGCAATATATATATCAACATAATCACTAATGGGAACTTTTAATTGAAAAGTACAACTACTTTTTTTTTTTTCTTTTTATTAAAGAAAAATATTAAAATTTGAGATTGTAGTTTTTATAGAAAACTTCGATTATATTTTCACAACAATTCTCTTTGTACACTGTTCGGGATGATCTAACTGAATGCAAAACTAGTACAACGTATTTATGAAAAATAAGGATGATTACAAAGAAAACACGGACGAAAGGTGGATTAGAAATCAAAAACAACCAAACGTTGTTTTTACAAATACCGGATGAACTAACAATCATTGTTGAGCGAACAATATATCTTTCAAGTGGATGACAAAGATCAAATTAAGTGGGGTTTGTATGTGTTTTGGTTGGCCAAAAGAGAGGAAAATAAAGAAAGATGAAAGTAAGTTTTTATGTGTGTGTGTATGTATGAACATAGTCTATAAATGGGTTATATATTCAAGATGTTTATTTCACACATTATAGTGTGGTGTGTGTGAGTGGCCGAGCTCAAGACAAAAGTTCTCAAGGGGGACAATATGATCCTCTAATCAAAGCTTTCATGATACAGGTTGTTCCCTATTTTGATGAAGTTTGTTCTGGTTTTGTAATTCAAAATTGGCATCCTAGGATGTATAGGTATGTGGTTTGGTTGGATAAAGGTCAAAGGGGGACAAAAATATTTTTCACACTTTCTAAGATCACTAGTGCTCTTTGTGAATAATTTTCAAGGATCTTGGAAGGCTATGTATTATGTATAAATTAAATGCGAGCAAGTAGTATCAGAATCAAGTAAAGTTAACACGGAAAATTATGAAATTTTAATTATTTGATTAAAACTTTAAAAACGGCGGATATTTCAAAATACTACACGTGTTGGTGTCCGGTTAGCTTCCCGGATGATCGTTTCTAGATAAAACGAAATATTTCCCGGTTAAGATACAAGCTAAACGAAACATTGAAAAATTCAAATTATAACCGGAAATGGTAACTTATTGACGGAAATTTTCGGGTTGTACAGTGGTTCAAATCGAACTAAAGTATTTTACACTAGCCATTTGTGTCTTACGAGTACAGGCACTCCCTGGAAAGCATGTTTTGAGAAGCACCGTGTGAAAGTAGTGATTATTGGTTTAGTCTCTTTGTTATTACCGTTAAAATTCATTGTTAATTAAAAAAAAAATCCAAAAAATAATAATTTGTGTTAAGTTATGCTTTTTGATTTTTAGTTTGTTTTTTTATGCGCTCTAGTTCGCAATCTCGAAGAAGTGTTCACAACAAACTCCTCGGTTGTGTTGAAAATTTTGATTTGAAGAACCAATTTCGAGCAAAACATTGTTGCAATGGCGATAAGATCGAACGATGGCTAAAGTTACAAGCACCATGAGGGGTATGAAGATGGCTATTGTTGTTCCACCGATTATGTAACAATTTTGAGCTTAAACTACCTTTGAGTAATCTTGTGCAGTTATAAGTTCACGGGTAGAAAGACATCATAATCCCTTCGATTTTTCAACAGTATCTTCAACGTTTAGCATCCTCGAGAGTTCGAACACTTGATTAAGCTTTTGCTTTTTCCTTTTTTTGACGGTGAGCCGGAGATGGTTAGATCAAGGATCTCTAGATCAATTCCTCACATGGAGACCTTGTTTCCAAATTCATAAATCAATTCTTCCTCACTTCAAAAACACCTTACTATTCGGAATGAGATCATACTTTTTTCCAAACCAATCGAAACCTTATGAAGCATGGAACGTTTTTTTTTAAAGGACTCTTCGTCTTTGGTCTCACCTGGTTTTCGAAACTCTCACAATCGATATTTTTACATTCTTTGCAGCTTTCCACAATCAGATGCCATTAGACTCGGGTCAAGGGTGGGAATTTCTAAGAAAGATGGCCTCAAGAAGGATCTAGCCGAATTTATTGAAAGAAGTCAAAAGGTTCGTTACTCACAAGTAAGTGTTGCAAAAGATAGTGAGTACGGATGCTCCTCTTTCTAATTCTTCACTTATAATATTCTTTCGATATTCATAAATTAGCCGCTTCTCTCGGGTAACTAAGATGATATTAAGATGAAAAATAATGATTGAAATGACTAAGCATTTAGTGTGAATCCTGACTCACCGTCCTAAGTTGTTCGAGGAAGATTGTGTCACATTGGTTCAAACTAATTTCAACAATTGTCGTTAACTAGGAAGATTTTCGTTTTCAAGATAATATCATCAATTTCAACTAACCACAGCATTGGCAATTTTGTTCAAAGGAATCTTAATTTTGGCAAACAAAATGAGACCACGGGGTTTCTATAACCAAATGTCAAAATAACAGGAAACCAAAGAAGATATCAAGGAAACAATTTCAATTTGAATCAAAACCGTGGAGGCAATTTTAATCAAAACCGTCAAAAAATCATAAAATCAATTTTACCAGGCCAATACAACCACCAACAAATCAAACTTTGGTTTAATCAATTTACCTCTCGGTTCAACAATTCAGGGGTGTGTCTAATCGGATTTTGAAAGTTATGCTAAAGCTAATGTGCGAACATGAATACTCTGCAAATGAAGTTGGATAATTTTCAAAGGAACTATATTATTTTCAAAGAGTTTAAATGATTCTCAAAGAAGCAAGATGGATTTTAGAGATGATGTTCAGTTTCATGAGCAAAGCTATCACACAACAACTTTACGTTTCAAGTTATAAAAGCAATACCCTTCAAAACCTAGGAACGAAGTCCAAAGGCAATTCGCTCATAGTGGTGTTTATACGATGGACTCCGATTCCACACCGGTGGTTTGGAAAAGGAAGTGGGTGTTACAAGGTACGGGCTATAGAGCACCGAAGACATCCAACCTCCTCCATTGGTCCAAGAACAAAACCAAGGATAAAGACTATCGAAGTGCCTTATTTCGTTGCTAATAAATAGCCACACTAATTTTCCTTACCAGTCGAGGACTCACAAACAAAAGATTCTTATGAAAAAGATGGACATTTTCTTCAATGTTTATGGAATTCTTTCGAAACCTTCATTTTTGAGCTTGTTTTGCGGAATGCTCTCATCATATGCCAAAGTTTGTGTTGATGTTTAAAAAGATGTTATAATAACAAAGACAAGTTGATGATTTACCAAAAAGACATTGAATAGAAAATTGTAGTGCGTCGTCCTTAAAAAGCGTCCAGAAATAATAGGTGACCAGGTGATTTCTATTTCTTACAATTTTGAGAATTTGATAATTATCTAGCCCATTGTCGATATTTAGGGGTAGCCATTAATCTCATTGCCCTCTTTCCTTTTTTTTGTATAATTTTGGGAAAAAAAAGGCTTGGATTTTTAGGTTTATCGAAACAAAATGGTTAGAGTTAGCCGATAGTACAATTTCCATACCAACGGTGTCGCGGATATAATGTTTTTTGTTCAAAGTAGGGAAGTTTTATTTTCCGAGATTTTGTTTGTTTTGATTTCATAGCGGATTTCGAAGTACCGTTGATAATTGGGCCGACTTTCTTAGGACGGCTCATGCTTTCATCGATGTTTAGAAGGAGAGATTACTAATAGTGAATATGAACAATCTTTAACCCTTAAATGTGGTGTTGCGCTCTTCCATTTCATACAAAATCTGAATCGTTGAGAAAGTTTGATTCTAATTCGATAATGCTTGTGAAATTTATTCATAAGAAAGTTCTTGGATTTTCCAATTCGTTGCTTAAACAATCTTCTCCGTGCTACTGTTCCGATTGTTTACGTATTAATCTTCGACACTTACTCCTTTTGGTGAAAGCGATTTTCTACTCTTGCAGAAGTGATGCTTTTATAAACAATTTCGATGATGAACAGTTTCGCCAGTTTGCAATTTTCGTACTTATGATACGAGGGTGACATTCTCATTCATCGAAGCATTTCTCAACCGTGATCCTTACCTCTACCAAACAAGAGACTTATCACCCGGATATTCAAAAAGATCTTAAAGTTGTTATCCAAGGAAGTCTTCACTCGAATAGGCTACTTCTTATGAACAAAAGATGAACTTCCGAAGTCGAACTTAAGAGTTGTACTCCGCAGCTGAGTAGGCGTTTTTTAGAGGAACTAATAAGTTCTAGTATAATTCAAAAGATTTGGAGATATTATGAAAAGACCTTAGGTTATCGTTCTAAAAAACCAAAACAAGCAATTGCTTGGAAAATTTCTGATATCCGGGCATAGATTGGAGTATTTGTCTCACAAAACTTTTGAAGAAGATTTGGAACCTTCAGTCCACATCAAAGGACGGGGTAATCCTTAAATCACGACGTTCATCATAAAAAGAAGTAGGAGCTAAATAACTTCTTGACGAGGGATTGATTTATCCGATCCGGTGTCCTTGGGTTAGTCTGTCCAATTGTGTTCCTAAAAGGTGGATATGGCGTTTTTTCAAGAATGAGAAAATGAAGTTAGTGCCCTACAGATTAGTCACGGGGATGGAGAGTTTGCATCGACTATCGAAACATTAAATGCACCCCAGCGCAAACTTTTATCAAGACCATTTTTGTTACCATTCAAGGGACCCCTAAATGCTTTAAAAAGCGCTTTAGCGAAAACCCGACATCTCTCCGTATTGCTTGTCCTTAGACTCGCCGTTTTTAGGCCGCGTATTTTAATATCTCAATTGAAATAAACGACTCACACAAGCTGAAACATCACTTTCCTCTGCCAATAGGACAACTGATCGCGTACCGTCACGCTTATGACCATTGGACTGTGCACAATGCACACCCGGAACTTTTCAACGTCTGTATGATGGCATTTTTCAGAACATGATAGGAAAAAAACGTGTGGAAGTTTTCATGGAGATTTTTCAGTTTTCAGAGATTCGTTTTCCTTGTGTCTTGACAATTTTAGACAAAATTCTCAAAAAGTGTGACCAAACACAAATTAGCACCTCTAATTTGGGAATAAAAGAGCCATTCTCATGGGTAACTGAAGGCTATTGTTCTTAGGACTATAAATCTCCTAGAAAAGGATTTAAAGACGCTCAAGGCCAAATTTGATGTAATTTCACATACGCATTCCTCAACCTAAAAACCGTTTAAAGGACATCAGCAGCGTTTTGCTTACGGCACTGCGTACGATCTTTCTATGCACCGGACACTCTAACTATCAAGAACAAACCCGAGTAGCCTGCCTCAACTCTGTCACTACTGAGAGCCCCCACACCCAGGATCACCACCTAACTCTAGTGTAAGACAACATACCACTTTATAAAGACTTCGTTGGAAGATCTCGCATCGACTTCGCCCTTCTTACATATCCACTACGTCGAATCTCCAGATATCGTTATAACCCGAAGCTTACAATTTATCTGCTCCAATAGGGCCAACCTTGTCTTGTCAATATGTTGCGTTCCACAAGTGATCTTATGTAATAGGTTCTGGCTCCTCCTCGGCTCTCAACGCTTTGACGCCTCCGCCATTTCCCAGAACCAATTCATTTTGATGTAAGACAATGATCCCGAAGCCCAGAAACAAATACACATCAACGGAAAAGTTATGCTGTACGTGTGTTATCTATCGATCCCTTCTCGAGCAGCCGCCTCACCCCCCACCCCTCCCGAAGATCTCTTTACGTCACTCCTCTGAAATCCAACAAGTGTTGTTTAGTCTCCAATATGGCCCCCTACTCTGCATTGCCGAAGGTCCTGAAAACTTAGAATTTTTAATTATTTTTGAAAATAAAACTTGCATAACATTTAATACATGTATTATTTTGTATAAACCTGCAAAGCCTGATGGTTTCAATAATTCATTCATCCTATCTATCGAGTCAAACCCTAAATTCACATTGTATATTGTTAAATCGCACATTTTATGCTAGGTATAGTTTTCTCTGTGTTTGATTACAGGTTGTATTTGATGAGAAGAAGCTTAGATATTCTTAGGAAGTTCCATTAGACGATATTGGGAGGACGATTTAACCATTTATCGCATGTTTCTTCTCTATCATTGAGCAAACTAGGGGAGTACTAGTTTCTTTTCCCTTGTTTTCTTTTCCCTTTATCTGTTTTTACGGGTACTTCTAGAGAACATTGGGGACAATGTTCAACTTAAGTGTAGGGGGAAAATAAGCCTTAGAAACTATTTCTTCATTTGTCATTTGCTTTGTCCTTAAAAAGATGGGTAATATATCGAAACATAGCATAAAAGGATGATTTTTACCAAAATTTAAAAACATTTACGACACATACCAACGAAAACCGAGTATTATTAGCGTCTCATGGATAGGAATTTACATGACTAGCACACAACCCTTAAAATTCCACCCCAAAATGTGAGGTTCACCCCTAGATCTTTAGGAATTCGGGTACCTATCATCGGTAACCCAAGATGATTTTATCTTTACCCGGTTCGAGTTAAGGAGTGAGCAGTCATATGTGTCTATTCCGTCGTTACGGATGTGTACATGTGGTCTTCGTCGCCTTTTCTGGAATGTTTGGTGTTAGTAAAATTCATATGAGTGTACCGGTAGTATATTAAATTCTAGAACTTGTTTTAGTGATACATCCCGAGACCGCACAGTAAGTATTAGGATTTGCTTGATAAGAGGCATTAGGAATAACCCATGTTTTACACATGTATCTGTTATGATGGCCACCTCGACCATATAACTATCCCACACCCTTGCCATGCACTCACCTTTAGTGTAGGATACCCTAGTACAACCCTCCGAGCCTATCCTTTTTCACGGTTCTCGTAATTTTCTGGTTAATCCAGACTATTAATGAAGAGCATTGTTACCCTTAAACCAATCGTTACACCCAAAAAGCCTTAGCCTACCCCATATGTACTCATTTTTAGTACATTATTGTTTTAACCCAAGTTAATTATTTGAGTACACGGTTGCTAAGTCTTTATCCTTGTAAATACAGTTTTGGGACGATTGGGATTCATGGTAGTATTTATTTCGCGGAAGAATGGGGAAGAAAAGTTAAGTCAATACCCCCATATGTTTGTCAAATGATCTCCATGTTATTTTGATCCACCTCAAATCGGGTCAATAGTTAGATTGTATATTTCGAGCATGTAAAAGCTCAAGTGTAGGGGTACGTATATTGTAAACCCCCTTGATGTATTACATTATTCAAAAAAAAGAGAAAAGAAAAAGAAAGAGATTGATGTAGAGTTTTGTAGAGTTTGTATATCTTCGTCCGAGTCTTGGCTTAGCAACCAAACCAGCGTGTATTCGTGTAAATAATTAGCTGACCCTTCCACTCCAAATCCACCAAAGTCACCACCCAAATGTATCCCATCCGTTTCTGTTTCCATTATATGTTATCTTACACCTACACCCCACAACCCTTTAAAAGTCCTCTTAGATAGTAATGAATAATACTTGCACCTAGCGGTGGAGGTTTGATCCTTTACCAAGCCTATGGTAATTTATATACTATGACAGGTAATGAGTGTTGATTTTCTGTTTCCCCCATATGTTATAATTCATTATACAACCGAGAGAAAGAGAGAATCCCAAACACTTATGTGAGGTGCTAGTATGTATTTTCCGTGCTTTTAATTACGAGGTCTAGAAGGTTGTGTTGTAAATTATTTTTGAAGAGTAGGTAAAATGACCCCTCATATTGTTATTGTCTAGATAGAAAAGCCCATTTGCTTGAGGACAAGCAAATCCCAAGTGTAGGGGTATTTGATGAGGTGTCATTTTATACACTTTTTAGGGTCGTTTTACCCCCAATATTGTGTATTTATGCCCAAAATAGGTACTTAATCGTTCCTTTTCAGGTATTTCGCATTTGGATGGCATTTGGATGATTTACACGTGACTTGGGCTCATTTGGAGAAGAAACGGACGAGATTGCTAACCAACACCAAGACTCTTGAAGATCTGTGCTCACAGAGCCTGGAGACGGCGTCACCAGACATACACGATGCCGTCACACCTCATTTAGTGACGGCGTCACATCATTTCACGACGGCGTCAGCCCGCACCGACTCAACTCGGATCTAGAAGATTCTCTTTCACGATGGCGTCACGATTAAAACGCGACGCCGTCGCCACGATTTTCTTATATATACAAACCCAAAATTAGGGTTTTAAGTGTGCAACTTTAGAATAAAAAAGGGTTACGAACCCTAGTTCGTTTAGAGGCTTTAGGAGACGATTTTAGGGCCTAAAAAACCCTATTGTAACTCTTCCAACTCATGTTTTAATCAAGTAAGATTTACTTTATTATTCAATATGTCTATGTGTTGTTTGATTTATCCTTCTTGCTTTATTCTTAACATGCTTGGCTAAACTTCTCTTGTATTTACTTATGATTGCATGAAACTTTGATTATGGATCATTTTTATGTTGCTTCTTGTAATGGATGTGCACGTTAGGTCTTAGAAAATTAGCTTTTGTCTGTATCGCTGTTGATATGTCTAGGGAAACGTGATTGTGTAGGATACATCTGGGTAATTGTTCTTCATACACTTACCCCTTATAATATGGTTGATTCCACTATTAATATATTTCACATGCAATTCAATATATTCTTAGGTGCTTGAAATAGTATTCATTACTATCTTACTTGATGCGTGTATTCTTAACGGAATATTAAATAGACGTCGGGTTGTGTAATTCGTTTAATGCTTTAGGGAAATCACTCTACATAGATCATCACTAGTTTGACAAAGGAAAACAACACTAGAGAAGCAACTGGAGTGAGTAATACATGATTAAATAAACACAGTCTTTTATTATGTTGTTATCACCATTAGTTTAGTTATATTTAGTTTAATAGCTAAAACCAACCAATCTCTCAAATATATGATTTACTTGCTTTCCATAAAACATAAAAACACAAAAAGAATTTTCTATCAACCCCTAGAATTCTATTAGACCGTGATTAAGCCTTCCCAACTATTTCGGAAGTGAACGATAACAACCCTTCGAGGTCTTGGCCTATTCTACTACTACAAAGATTTGGTGCTCTGCCTCGGGTTGTTGTAAAACTTCGTGTCGAAGTCTTCGACGACCGCATCAGCGAGTGCTAAACCGGATTGCATGAAATAGCGATAGCGCTTTTTGAATCACAATACATTGGTATTCTATTGATTTTGTATCCATAGTCCAAAAGTTGTGTCTGCATCCAGATGACTAGTGCACAACAAGTGGATAGTGATACGTACTCAGCATTTAGCAGTTGATAACGCTAGTACAATTTACTTTTTGGGAATTCTAGGCTCACTATCTTTTCACTAGAAAATTGTAAACTCCAATGTACTTTTTGCAAATCATCATGACACACCTACATGGTTGCATCTGAAATGCATTAGTTCAAAATCGGAAATCCTTCGAATACATAGTTACATGTTATAAAGACTGTCTATGTACAAAAAAGATCAGCTTGACTGTGGCTCATGCCTGATAACGAGCACATACAAAGGTGGCAAAAGTAATATCTAGTCTACTGGCTATTAGGTACATGAGCCCACCAATCATACTACGATATCTCGTCTGATCGATTGGAGTGCCCTGTAAATCAGTATCTAGTCTAATGGTAGCTATGGGTGTGCTTATGGAGTCACATTCATCCATACCATGTTTCTTTAAAAGCTCGATGGTATATTTTAACTGACTAATAAAGATGCCACAAGGAGATTGATGAACTTGAAGTCCAAGAAAGAACTTCAATTCACCCATCATCAACTTTTCAAAGTTGTTTTTCATAAAGCGGTTTTGCAACCATTTTGAAAATCTAGGTTGTAGAACCAAAATAATGTCGTGAAATTTACTTGAACATGTAAATGTCTTCCTTTTGATGTCTTGGAACAAATTCAGGTCAAACAATACCTTTGGTAAAGGATGCTCAATTAGGAATGAGGAAAGTTTGTCGTACCATGCTCTTGGAGCATGCTTGAGACCGTATAGAGATTCATTCAACTTGTATATGTGGTCAGGAAAGTCTGGGTCTACGATGCCGTCGGGTTGGCTTATTTAAACATCTTCTTTCAATGGCCCGTTGAGAAATGCTGTCTTGACATCTATTTGAAAGACGGTAAAGTTTTTATAAGCAGCGTAAGCAACAAACATCTAAACTGCTTCAAGGCGAGCAACGGGAGCAAAAGATTCCTCAAAATCAGTGCCCTCTTCCTGTTTGTTACCCTTAGCTACAAGACGAGATTTGTTTTGTATGACAATATTTTCTCTATCTGATTTGTTCTTCCAGAGCTATTTGACTGCAATTATATTTTTGTTGGCAGGTCGTGGAACCAGTACCCATACATCTAGTCTCTGGAATTGATGCAACTCGTCTTGCATAGATTATATCCAGCTATGATCTGACATAGCTTCTTTGATGTTCTTTGGCTTAAAATTAGTGACAGTTAACGCATACATACATACTTCTAAATTAGTACTGAGCCTACTTCTTGTCATCATTGGCTTGGAAGGGTCACCAATCACTTAAACTAGGGGATGAGCTTTTGTCTAGACATGTGTTGAAGTTTAAACAGTAGTAATTTCTTGCATTTCTGACGGTTCTTCAGCGGTTGAAGATTGATGTGTCGTTGTGTGTAGGTATATTTTATGTAGCAAGTTTTACTATTTATATTTTGCCAAATTTACCTAAAAACAACACTAACGAGCAGTGTACCCTTTTTAGTTATAATTTGGGCGCCAAACCAAAACACTATTCACCCGTCGTCCCAAAGTTACCATTCACTCAAATGAAAGGGCTTTCTACAATTGAGCGGTAACTGATGTCTTATTCAATTAAAGTAAATGGTATTGGCAAGGACAAATCAGTCATCTCCAAGCTCTTAGTAGCTCACTCTCATGAGGAGGCCACGTCAGACCAAGAAAAGCACAAGGGAGAAGTGGGATTTACTTTTGGATCACTCAGAGAAGTAACACAAGGTCACATCAAAGGAATTACACGCTGGCAATCCTTAGTAACACATAAAATGTTTCAAAGGGACAACCTATATTGATGATCCATTGATTGGGTAAATGAATGGCTGAGATCAAAGGTGGAGCGCGGGGGATAGGATTTTTAGGCCTAGAAGCTTCTCTACAGCCTATAAAAAGGCCTCACTATCACACACTCACACACGTAGTTTTTAGCTTAAGATTTAGTTTTTAGCTTAATTTTACTTTTTACCTTGTAATTTACTTTTTAAGAATTGTAACCAAGTTTTATATTAATGATAATTCAGTTTTTTTTTTAATCTCTCATAAGCTCTTTGTTTTCCTTAAGATCTTATTTTCCTTAAGATGTTAAGCTAAAAGCTCAATAAGCTCTCATAAACTCTTATTAGTCTCTAAGCTAATAATTGAGCTTAATAAGCCTTAATCTTACTTAAAACTTGTAAAATCAGCTTAAAAGTCTTATTTACCTTTGCATAATGGATTTAAGCTAATGAAAGGGGGATCTAAAAGGGAAGGATCCCCAAGGACTTATACCCTAGCTTATTAATAAGCTAGGGAGCTTGTAGCTGCCATATTTGGTTCCTTTTGTTTAGCTAGAGGATTTATAAGTTTCTCTTTAATTTCTTTAAGTTTTTTCCTTTCAATATTTGTCTATTTACTTTCTATGCTTAAATCTGATTATTTGCTTATAATGGTTGCTTATTTGTTCTTAAATATCTTTAATTTTGCTTATTAGATTAGTTAGATTAATGTTTTTGATTTAAAGTAGTTAAATAAAAAATCTAAAGTTTTCATTTTCTTGTCATCATTAATCTATAAAAAACCAAACTATAGTAGGAGAGTAGTGTAAATCTATAGATTGCTTGGAATTATTCAGTTGTTAGTTTATGTTTAATAGATTAGCTAAAAGTTGTTTTTCATCAGGTAATTAAGTTTTAATAAATAAATCTTAGTTTTAAAGGCTTTTTCAAAACTGTCATGAACCTAAAAGGGTGTTTGGCATAGGCTGGTTTGACCTGCAAAAGTCAAATTAGGGTGTGCAATTTGTTTGATTCACTTGTGTTCTCATTTAAAATGAGTAGTAATTCACTTTTTATAAGTTAGTTTTCAATAATTAAAAAGTTTGAGTTTATTTTTCATAGTTTTGCACCAGGGCATTTTTCTAGTTTTCTTTGCTAAGTTTAAATTTGATCCAAGCATTCTAGGGAAATTCTGTGCTTGTTGTTTGCTCACAATCACTTAATAGAGAGTGTAGTGTGCAGGTTTTCCTTAAAGGATCTCTGCATTTTTGTTTGTGGTTTTCCATTTGCACTAGCAGTCGTAACAAAGTTACCACTTCTGTCACTTTTGGCTTAATTATTAGTTAGGAAATCTTAGATTTTAGCTTATAAAATTCAAGTAGGTAATATTTTTTACATAGCTTAATACAGATTAGGGCTTAATTTGCAATTTGTAGCTTATCTTCCTAGTTTAATTTGTTGTCAAAAGTCATAAAAAAAAACCAAAAGACCAAAAACAGTTAGCAATAGAAATTAGCTTTTAAATTTCAAATTCTAGCTCTTAAGATTAGGTTTTATTATTTAAATTCATAGCTAATTAGTTGTTTAATAAGGTTGCTTAAAGCTCAGGATCTGAATTGGCTTATTGAGTTTTTTAGCTTAATATGATTTTAAGCTTTTCTTGCTTTATCCTTAGTTTAGCATTTTGTTTATCAAATTCAGATAGGTTTCAGTGTTTTTGAACCATTTAGCTTTTCATTTTTAGTTTAAATACATTATGATCTTTATAGAACTTCTTTTGTTTTTGAAAATAAGCTTAATTTGAGCTTTTTACGAGCTTATAAGTAAAAAATAAGAGAAAAAAAAAAAAAAAACAAAAAAAAAAAAAAAAAAAAACAAAAAATCCCCACTTTCTGAGGCCAGCTAAATGATAAGCTCTTTTATAGCTTACTAGTGGTTTTCAGTTATAACTTCTTTTATTAAAGTTAATCACCTCAACTTATTCTACAAGTTTGCTTTTATAAGTTTTTGATAATAAGCCCTTTTTAATTCATCTTAATTTTGGTTATTAAAGGGAATTAGGGGTGTAATCGGGTTGGGCCTTCAGGGTAAGTTGTGAACACTTTTAAGTTTTTTTCGTTTTCTTCGTTAGTTCCTTTAGTTTACATGTTAGTCCTTTAAGGCTTTTCATAGTTAGTCCTCAGTTAGTTATAGTTAGTTAGTTTTTAATTTTAATTGATAATTAGGTTTTAGATTTTAATTAGTTTAATTAAAGTTTAATTAAAAAGTAAAAATTAGGGCTTTTATTTTTATAAAATTTCTGCATATTTTCTTTATTGGTTATAATTTTTATTAAAAAATTTAGGATTTTTATTTTTTTATAGTTTTATTACTTTTTAAAAGTTTTTAATTGTTCTAAATTTTAGAAACAAATCATATCTTTAATCTAAAAGCCAAAATAAATAATCTTTTTTTCTAAATTTTCTCTATTTACTTACTTTTACTTAGGAAAAATATAATTTCAATTATTTTCTATTTCTTTTATTTTTAGTATTTAATAGAATTAAAAAAGTTTTTAATTATAAAATTCAAAAATATAAAAAATTATAATTTTCTTTTTCTTAAAATTTTCTTTTTTCCTAATTAGGTTTAGAAACTTAGTTTGCAATTTTAGGGTTTAATTTTAGTCTATTTGCTTAATTGTCGTGTTTTATTTGTTTTCTGTATTTGTTTAATTGTTTAAATTGCCTTTAATTTTCATTTTATTGATTGCCTTTTTATTTAGAGTCATAGATCATCAAAATCATCTATTTTCTTATTCTATCATAATCCAAGCTTAACGAGGTTTCCAATTTCATAGTCGTGGGGAAGGGAAAACGGACCGGGTTGATCATATTTATCGGTTAAATATACGTATTTCTATTTTTATTATATATTTTTTGAGAATTTTTGGGCTTTTGAGGTTGAATTTTCCTTAAGGATTTTCTTAATTGCTCTTAAGGTTATATTTTATCGTATATTTTATAGTGTATTAAAACTCCACAATCAGTTTTTGGCGCCGTCGCCGGGGACTGGTGTATTAAGAATCTTGTTTGTAGTTTTATTTGGTTTGAAGATCCTTCCGCACTCGGAAAGTTTCATTCTTGTTTTATAATTCAAAAATCCAAAAAATCATAAAATATAAAAAGTAAAAAATATTTTCCTTTTCTTTTTAGTATAAGTAAAAGATAAAAAAATAGAAAAAATCAAAAATATAAAAAATCTTCCTTTTTAATTAAGAAATAAAAATCACCAATTGGTAACTCTGACAAGGGTTTTCCTTCACAAAGTCTGTTTAGGTTTTTGAAATTTACATGGACCCAACCTCCCTATGCCATAAGTTTGATCATCAGTGTCTGCTTTGCAAGATAAACAAGCCCAAAACCTCCTAAAGGAACATTGTCACATCTAAATTGAAACTGGTTACATATTGTTGTGTCTGGGGACTTTACAGTATATTTGATTTTCATCAGGTAATTAAATTCAGGAGACAAAACAAGACATTCCGAGTCAGGTTAAACAAATAGGAACCTTGTTCTTTTTGTTCACACATTTGTGACATAGAAAAGAGATAGAAATGCTGATGTTCTTTACATAGCTTACATCCTCAAATATAACTTACCAGTTTTTATTTTCCCTTTACCGTAATAAGCTTTAACTACTCCAAAGGCAACATTGGCCACCATTATAAAGTCTTGAAAGTCAGCAATGTTAAGCCTGTTTCCTGTCATTGTGCCTGGAACATCCACTATCAATAATTCCTTTATTCTTTAGAGTTCTTTGTGGATTTTCCTGCACATTTAAAAGAAAGAGATTAGACTCTCTTAGGGACCCAAGTTGTTTGGGCTTGAGTCTGCCTAGTGGATCTTTGAAAGTTAAATAATTTCTAAGATGCATCCACTTGTATTTGGATGAGAATATTATTGTTGTATCCTGGTGCTTCTCCATTTACAACCTGCTTGAGGAAAGATTAACAGCAGTTGATCCCATTTTTCCCCCAACAGTACTACTTCTTTTACCTTAGCAGTATAAACTTTTTGGTTTGAAAAATTTGTTCTTAGTACTGTTTTTCTTTTGAAATGCCTTGATGATGGTGAATGAGTTTTGTTAAAAACATTTGCTGGTCTAACACCATTCACTTTGGGCTTAACAGTATTAACTTTCAGAGCAGTGCTAGTTAGTACTGTCTGTCTGTTAACATTTTGTCTAGCAGTACTAAAATTGTAGTAAACTGGCTAGCCTTTAGCAGTTTACATGGAGTTTTTCCAGTTCTGTTTGTACTGCTAAGGGGAACAAATTGATTTTGTTTGTTACCCTTGAACCATTGTTCCATGTTTGGTTTCCTTCCCTCTTCATTACCCTTTAGACATATTTTATTTTGTTTGTTTAGTTCACCTGGTGTAGCCAATTTTACATGATATCACAATCTCTCTATTAAATGACCTCCTAAACTACCACAGACAAAAAATGCTCTTTGGGTAAACCCTTTGCACTAACTCTTTGATGTTAACCCTAGGTTTTTTAAACTATGTGTAGACTGTTCTTAACATTTTCCCTAGGAGTTTTTACTTGCTTGTTAGCAACTAGGTGTATCAAGTCCTTTAGTTTTGTACACAACATTGCTCATCATCACTATCTGATTCATACTCCTCAATGATAGGAGCATCGACACAAACCTTATAGTTGAACTTCTATTTATGATCATTGACAACTGGTTTTACACTAATTAGAAGGTTCTGTATAGTGTTAGAGTCACAGTAAATCAAGTTCGTTGTTGAGATTCAGATTCACTGGTTGAGACTTTCTTGGACCATATGTATATTGTGAGTCATCTATTTCAATATCAGGTCCAGAGGGCAAATAATTCCCTGTCATGGGTGGGGGTACTGCTTGCATTTCACATGTTTTAACAAGCCTTTTATGCAAAGGTGGATTTTCAAAATCACCTTTATTGCACCTAAAGACACTTTGCGGGGAAATTCATGTTCATACTAAAAATCCCACTATATCTGTAATCACCATACCGAGCCCAAATTTATCACTGGCACTCATTTGATAATTTACAATTTTACCAAGATTTTTTTGAAGATGATTCCATTTGTTACTATTACTTCTTAAATCATCTTTTTCTTTTGAGCTTTAGCAACAATTTCTTATGGTATGTCGAGAACATCTGTTTTATCATTAAATCTATTTCATAAATTTGATTTTTTGTTCATACCAAAGTTGACCTTGTTGATGGGTAACCAACTATGCTTCAACTTTCTTAAGACCTTGAGTATAAGCCTTTATTTCTACACTAGCATCACTAAGTTGCTCTCTTTGAGCATCATAGAGTCTTTTAAGGTTAGCATAAGACTCTTTACACTCATTTAAACATACCTGTATTGATCTTATTGTGTCTGATCCTGAGCTGTTGCTAGCCATGAAAGCAAAATTTTCATCATCTTCTGAATGAGTTGTCCAGTCAACACATTCTCCATCAACTGTCACCAATGCTTTAGACTCTTCTTTCTTTCCAGTTCTGCTCCCATCTTTATTTCCAGGATTTCCATCCATCCTCCTCCTGTATCTTCATTTGTTTCTACACTCTCTTACAAAATGGCCCTGTTTTGTGGCAGTTGTAGCATTCCACTTTGGTTGGTTTTATCAAAACCAACAGGTTCTTTTGCATCAAACTATAGCTTTCTACCAGTCTTCTTGTAGAACTTCTTTATTCTCATAGAGATCATTGCCACTTGCCATTTTAAGTCCATTTCTTCAAGGTCATATTCATCAACCTGGTCTAAGTCCTCATGATCCAGTTGAGGACAACTTGATTGACTTGCAAGCAAGGAATATGATGATGTTTTGTTCATGCTTTGAATTATGACTAAAGTTATTGGAAACTCCATAGCTATGTTACTTACATCATTGTACTGCTGGTTCGTTTTCAGAAAAAATGCTAATTTTGCAAGTTGGAAGATGATGCTAGTAGGCTTTTACATTTCATTTTTCAAAGACTCTTAGATTGTTGTACAAGTCATCAAAACTGAGACTGTCCATTCCTGGTTTGTTCCTCATAATTTAAGGAAACTGTAAACCAAGAGACTGGTAGAGATTTAGGAAATTTCTGATTTGCATCTTCAGTAGATACACCTGCTCCATGAATCTCTAACTGACTGAGAAGACTTTGGAATCTTTCATAGCCTTTGTGAATCCCATCTGTGTTGGATACAGTGAATCCTTCAAACTGTTGCGTCAATGATGTACTTCTGCTTCTTTTTGGATTCATCATTTCACCAATCTTGATTTGATGGCATTCCAATTTCTTTTGCAATCAGTCATTCTTAAGGAATTTAGCTAGATGATTCTTTGGTATGGCCATTAGCAGGTGGTCCTAGCTTTTCTTTCTCTTTCTCTGACCACTATTTCTTCTGCTGTTTTAGGAGGCAAAATTTTAAGTTGTCCTAATGTATCAGTTGTGACTGACACAGGACCATTCCCATTTTGGATAACCTCCCAAATTAGATAGTCTGTATAAGCCAAATAGTGTTCCAGCTTCATAGCCCATATATCATATTCTCCCTTTTTGAGAATAGGAAGCTTGATGGTTGAGACTGTATGAGGAGTTTGTTGTGTTGCTGGTGGAGGTGGTGGTGGTGGATTCTCATCTTGTGTTTCAGACATGTTTAGTTTTGTTGGTTGGAGATGAATAGAAAACACAAGGGACGTGGGTTTTGCACTAAACTCACTCACATAACTAACACAATGTCACATCAATGGAATGACACGCTGGCGATCCTCAGATACACACAAAATGATCAAACGGCTCAAAATCATTTGGCAATGATTAGAAGAATCAAGGGTACGGATTAAAGGCTAGGAGATGGATTCAGGAGGCCTAGAAGCTTCACTATGGTGCTATATATAGCACACTCACACACACACATTGGGGGGGATCTTTTTCAGTTTTAGCTTAGCTTTTAATTTTTAGCTTAATAGACTTTTAGCTTATGCAAATTTTACTTTAAATGTAATTTTCTCTTTTAAGCAATTTGTAATTTTCAGTTTTAAGCTTTGTAATTCTCTTTGAAATTCAATGAAATTCTCATTTATAGTTTAAAAAAAATAAATAAATATAAAAATATAAAAAAGTAAAAATATTTTCTTTTTCTTTTTAGTATAATTATCATAAAAGCATAAAAAAACAAAAATATAAAAAATTGTCCTTAAAATTTTAAAATACACAAAAGTTGGTAAAAGAACACCAACAAATAATATCTTCTATTGAGATATTATCATTTCAATTTCCGGTGAACTTGCAATTGTTCCCAAATCGAACCAAAGATTCAAAAACTAGCCATTTGTGTCACTTACGAAGTACGGCTCACCTTAAAAAGAAATTTTTGAGAGTTACCGTGAAGTAAGTTGATTATTTGGTTTTAAGTTGTTTTCCGTTTATCCGTTTAATATAAAAAATATATATAAAAAAAGAAACATTAGTGTAAATTTTTGTTTACTCTTTAATTTCTCTATTTTTAGTGCATGCGCACTCGTTCTCAGACTCATAATCAAAATCGTCGACAACAACAAATAACACCGGTTATTGTTGAGGAACCCGAGTTTCCAATAGCCGACAATCGTACCATGGCTCAGATGTTACAAGCTCCCATCGAGGGATATGAAGATGCAATTGTTGTACCACCGATTAATGCAAACAATTTTGAGCTTAAACAACCTTTGATCAATCTTGTGCAAAGTAGTAAGTTCACGGGTAGACAAGACCCTCATAATCACCTTCGATTTTTCAACAAGGTCACTTCAACGTTTAGACATCCCGAAGTTCCGAACACTTCGATTAAGCTTTTGCTTTTTCCTTTCTCTCTAGACGGTGAAGCTCGAGATTGGTTAGACAAGGAACCTCCTAGATCAATTCTCACATGGGACGACCTTGTTTCAAAATTCATAAATCAATTCTTCCCACCTTCCAAAACCACTTACTATCGGAATGAAATCATTACTTTCTACCAAAAACTAAATGAAACCTTCAACGAAGCATGGGAACGTTTCAAAGGACTCCTTCGTCAATGTCCTCATCATGGTTTTTCAGAATTACACCAACTTGATACGTTCTACAATTCTTTGAATACCAATGATCAAGATGCTTTAGATTCCGCCGCGGGTGGCAATTTTCTGGATAAGATGCCTCGTGATGGTTTAGCCATTATCGAGAGTAAATCCAAAGTGCGTTATTTAAGAAGTCGTCCAAATGATTCAAGAGCGATTACAAATGCCCCTTCTTCTACTTCTTCACCTTCTAATAATTCTTTCGAGATTCAACAAATGGCCACTTTATTTGAAGACAAAATGAATATTCGAATGAGCCGTTTAAAGAAAGCGATTAGTGAGAAGAATGCTACGACTCCTGCTACCATCAAAGCAGTCGAGGAAGTTTGTGTCACATGTGGTTCAAACCATAATTTCAACAATTGTCCATTAACAAGGAACGATTTTCTCATTTTTCAAGATAACATTCATCAATTCCAACAAACCGCCGCCGTTGGCAACTTTGTTCAAAGGAATCCTCCTAGTTTGGCAAACCAAATGAGACCACCGGGTTTCAATCAACCAAATGTTCAAAATAACCAAACCAACCAAAACCGATACCAAGGAAACAATTTCAATCAAAACCGTGGAACCAATTTCAACCAAAACCGCCAAAACAATCAAGGAGCCGTTTATCAGAACCAATCATACCAACCACCAACAAATCAACCTTTGGTTAATCACACTTTACCTTCTACTTCACAAATTCAAGGAGTTTCTAAAACGGATTTTGAGAGTTATGCTAAGGCTAATGATGCGAACATGAATAATTTGCAAATGAAGTTGGATAATTTTCAAAGAAACCAAAATGATTTTCAAAGAGTTTACAATGATTCTCAAAAGAAACAAGATGATTTTCAGAATTTGATGCTAGGTTTTATGCAACAAGTATCACAACTACAGCATCGCTTTTCCACTTCAGATCGGGTAACTCTTCCAAGTCTAACTATAACTAACCCTGTGGCTGTTACTGCTTATCACCCACTAGGAGCGGTTAAAACCTGGTGAAGGACTTCGACTCCTCTTGTGCCTATTCCTGATACTTCTATACCTTCAAATGGAACCGAAGTAAACCGGAATTTTGTCAACGGAGAAAAAAGTGCAAATCCAAATTTGGAAAAATACCGCTCATGATGTCCCACCTCCGGTGGAAGAAGAAATCCATTTTCATGGTAAATTCAAAAAACAAGGCAAAGAAAACGTTAATATTGAAATTCAGATCTTTAATCTCTCCAACACCAATGTCGTATCACTAAACTTCCTACCCCGAGAGGTGAAAAGTTATAGAGATAGATAAACCAAGTGCTCAACATAGCCGGTTTTTGAAGATGTTTAAACAACTCTGTTTAGAGATTAGATTGAAAGATGCTCTCGTCGAAATGCCAAAATTCAACAAATGGTTAAGCTCGTTGCTAAGAAACAAAGAGAAGCTCGAGGAGATCGCCATCACAACTGTGAATGTTGAATGTTCTGCTATCATCATGAACAGAGTTCCTGAGAAGCTCGAAGATCCAGGAAAATTTCTTATCCATGTTGTATTACAAGAACTCGAGTTAGGACTGTTGCTTTAGGCCGATTCCGGAGCTGCATTAACCTTTTACCTCATTCTATCTACAAGAACTTGGGCTTGCCGCTTTGCCTCTACTCGAATGGTCACTAGAGCTTGCAAATCTGTTTCCATTTCGACCGATGGCATAGCTGAGGTGTTGTAGTATTTATTCCCACCACATTAATCAATACTTGCTGATTTCGTTGTGGTTAATTTTGAACCAGACCCTAGAGTACCTATTATTTTAGGAAGACCTTTCCTTCGCACCGCAAAAGCTCTCATTGATTTGTACGAGGAAAAAATGGACATTAGTGTAGGAAAGGGTACCAACAACTTGTTTATTATGCCGAGAAATCTAAGAAAAACAAGGATAAGCATTTTGTTCACGCCATTTCTGTAATCGATTTCTCAAAAGATGATCCGTTTAATGGCAGTACCACTACTCATTCTAATGATCCTTCTCCTAGTGCTTCTCCGATGAAGACTAGTGATAATTTTGAGAAGTTCGCCGATGAACTTGCTCCTCTTGATTCGTTACCACCGGGTAATGATGATTCGACTCTCAAGAAGGACTTGCATGAAGAGAATTTTCAAGTTTACTCAAATCCTCTTTTTGAATTTGATGACAATTTCAAATCTAGCACCATAAATCCTCTTTTTGATGAAATGGAAGAAAATGCCAAGATAAAAAATTCCAACGTTTCTGATGAACCAATTTTTTTCAACACACCTTTGTCCGATAAGGTTGACTGTTTTACTCCAGAAGATGATATTGATGAGATCGATGCATTTCTTGCCATAGAAGTTTATTCTAACTTTGAGGAAGGATATTTCGATTCAGAAGGAGACGTAACATTTCTTGATAATCTGCTTAGTGACGATACTACCCATAATCTCGCTTCTGAAGTGATTTTCGATAATGAACCAGAACAAAATTAACCTTTGGTTACTTTTTCTCCAAAGGATGATCCTCTTCATCATGAATTCACCGGAGGAATCATTACAACTCTTCCTTCGAGGATTGTCCGTGAGCATGAGGAATATCTTCATCTTATGACATTATTCTTTTCAACTTCCCGATCACCGGAAAATTTTCATGCTAATCCAAGCTCAATTATTGTATCTCCTATCCCTGTTGAGGATAGTGATCCCGTTCATGAAGAGATCGATATTTTCCTTGTTCCAGATGATTTAATTCCACCAGGTGTTGAGAATGATGATTCCGAAGATGAAGATAATGAGTTACCTAACCTTGATCATCAAGATTATTCGTCAATTCCTCGTCCTCCACCAGAACCACCGGATGTTGAGAAATGTTTTAAACCCGAAGCGGGTATTTTGATAATCAAAGAGTCTAAGGGTGTTTCTGAACTACATGATTTTATGGCCGATATTTTACCCACCCTTCCCACCCTTGTTTCAGATTTGATCTTCATTTCCTTATTTTTCTCCTTCGGGAGTGAAGACACCATTTTTGACCCCGGCATCGTTTCATAAGCCAGTGGCATGTTCAAGGACAGTTTTCCATTTGCTCTCCCTAAGGACGAATTAATTCAGGGATCGAGTCGAGCTTGCAACTCGGTGACCAAAAACAAGCCGCTTCGTGGGAGTTCACCCCATGCTTATCCATTTTCTTTCTATTTTCTTAAAAAATGTGTTGTGATGTGATGTGGTTATTTTCTTCCGGTTTCTTGTTGTTTGTTGTTTGTTGTGATTTTTGTACAGGATAAACCCAACGATTTCTGAAGACTCTCGTGTTCGGTGTTGTGTCCCGTTTCACTCGAGCTTCCTATCCTTTGTTCAAAATTAGTTTGGGGAGATCCGATATCCTTTCATCATTATCAATTAACGTTTATCTTTGCATAATTCATAAACGGATTAGATTTTTGTAGAACCCGGCCTTAAACATTGAGGACAATGTTTCGTTTTAGTTTGGGGAGGGAGTCTATCGATTTGATATTGCTTGCTTATTGTTTTATTCTCACGTACCCGTTTTCCCACAAAAATAGCAAAAATGTTAAATTTTTAAGTTTATATTAAAAAACTATATATATTAATAGTTGATAAAAAAATAAGTGTTAAGACACGAATGTAGGTTTTCCGTTGGTAAGAATAAAAAGTAATTTTTGACCCGATCGAATGTGTTAAGTTCTAGCTTTCTCCCTTAACAATTAATGATGATAGTTTGTGCTAGTCTCATGTAGACTTTAAACGTGCTAGGCTTGAAATCATTAATAAATGAATACTTCTGCTAATCTCAAGTAGATTTTAAATATGCCGAGTTGGATTTTATATAGGCTAAGTATTTACGAGTTTCTTTATTAGAGATTTTAAATTGCAAAGAATAAGAGATGATAATGTTGATTACGAATTAGGATGCTAAACAAGGTTTATTTGGAAAGCTTAAAGGCTTATAAGAATAACTTGTGGTTTTTCTTCCCCGGAGTTCTTAAAATGATTAATTATACGTGTTCTCTTTAATTTTTACAAATTAGAGTTTTACTCTTAAAAGTCTAATCAACATATTTAGAGAAAAAGCTTTATCAATGATAAAGTCAAACATCGTTGGTAAATAAGAATTTTAGTTCAAGTTTATACTTTGGTTTTCTAAAATAAAATTTTCTATTTTATGTGTCAAAAAAAATGTAGTTGGTAAATAAAAAGGATGCAAGTTATAAATCCTTAGTGTTAATAATAATATACAAACTCCATCGCAATAAAGTACATGGGCATTTGTCGGTTCGCTCCCGATATGACATCGAAAGAAAGGGTGGAGGATGTATATTTAGGGTTGGTATCATAATAAGTACACGAGCTCTTGTCGGAGGCGTGACCGATGTGTCGTTGAAAGAAAAGTGATACCAGTTCCTAGCCTAATAATGTAAATAATAATAATAATATTGCAAGTTAAGAAATAAATAGTAAAAGTTTCTTTTTCTAAAGCCAAGGTATTCTTTTGAACTAAGGTTTGCAAAAGTCTACAAGACTTTTTCATCGGAATTTCATACGTTTCGATTAGTATTCTCCGGATGGGGTGTCAAAAGCCTTAGCACTTACCCGATGACGGTGGGATGCTAGAGAAGAAAGTTATTCATGGGATAAGTGAACCAACGATGTCTTAGCTAAGGAGGTTTTTGTTTGCTTTGAGTTGTGATCTTGCTAAGGGATTAACAATATTAGCACCAAAAGGCCCCATGTGTAAAGCTTGACGGATTTCAACTATCAAAATATGTGGATTTAGTTTTAAATTAATTTTAACACACACAACCGAATAATGATTTATGTCGGAGAGGAATACACAATTGTAATATAAGAGTTTTAGCATCTTAGTTTCGTACTTAACGGTGATACTTATTTTTAAAGCTTAGCATGGGATAAGTATAAATTCGGGGATGATGAAGTTATCTTTTAGACACTTAATTGTGCTTTTTGTTCTATGATCCTTAAAGTTACCAATAAGGTAATGAAAACAATACATTATGTCAACACAAATGAGTTGTAGTTAGGTAGTTAATTATCAAGAAAAATCATAAAAAGAAAAAAAAATCTTTGAAAATGGGAAATCGGGTGTTTTATAACTTGTGATCTCTTATCTCTCTCAACAAAAATCTTTGCTACTTATCAAAGGTTTAGTTTGGGGAAGTTTTGAGGTATTTGGTTATAAGGCATGTGATATTGCGTGAGGACACGCAATCGTTTAGTTTGGAGAATTTT
Organism: Tanacetum coccineum; assembly: GCA_026074375.1. Taxonomy (NCBI): domain Eukaryota; kingdom Viridiplantae; phylum Streptophyta; class Magnoliopsida; order Asterales; family Asteraceae; genus Tanacetum; species Tanacetum coccineum. The sequence continues at coordinate 980 of BQNB010086390.1, read as the reverse complement.
GATAAGTGTAAAATACACATATCCGTTATTACTTAAAAAGACCCAATTAAACCCAAAACAGATCAAAAATGGCAAAAATATGCTTGTATTTGTGTTTTGTGTGTGCAGGTATGGATATATGAAAAATCACAAGAAAACCGTCAAAAACGGGCAAGCACGGACACGAGAACGGAAGAGTGTACAAAAGCCGGAAGCCAAAGCCTGAAAAAGTCAAATCCAGTCAATATTGGTCAACAAAAGTCAACAAAACCCAAAGTGTTTCAAAATAACCCCTCAACTTTCAGAAAAGTCCATAAATGGTCCCTAAGCCTAAATGGGCCTCACCCGGATCCAAGCCATAACCATCAGCCCAAAACCTAATCTATTAACCTTTTATATAAACCACAGGGGCTCAAACTGCCAAATGTTAAAGTTGTTTTACACTATATCTTTGATAAACAATGACAAGGACGAGTTTTGCCAAACCTTCAAAGTGTAAAACGAATTTTACCAAATTCAGTTAAAAAAGGAAAAAAAAAGCGCGAAGAAATGGTTACTATTCATCGTCCATTCTCTCCCGTTTCACCATGGTCAAATCAAGGGGCAAGTTAAAATTGAAGGGTACAAAGGTCTATTCAAAGGCTCACAAGAACAATGGAAGGGATAAATCAGTCAAATCAAGAGGCATTCATTGGTCACTCAAGAAAAAGGACACGTCAGCTATGGAGAAAACACAAGGGACGTGGGTTTTGCACTAAACTCACTCACATAACTAACACAATGTCACATCAATGGAATGACACGCTGGCGATCCTCAGATACACACAAAATGATCAAACGGCTCAAAATCATTTGGCAATGATTAGAAGAATCAAGGGTACGGATTAAAGGCTAGGAGATGGATTCAGGAGGCCTAGAAGCTTCACTATGGTGCTATATATAGCACACTCACACACACACATTGGGGGGGATCTTTTTCAGTTTTAGCTTAGCTTTTAATT